>SADC01000554.1:0-52364 GCA_004194705.1 Ditylenchus dipsaci | reverse complement strand
ATCATTGATCTTCTGTATGAATTTTTTTAACTTGGATTCTAACAAAACTGTACCGTAAAATTTGATTCCAAGTCTTGTTTTATTCGAAGCCAGGGTGAAAAATCGGGACGCAGCCAACTGAACAACGAAAAAATCGCCAACGCCGTAAGTTGCCAACGCCAAAGACTCGCCAACGTCAGAACTCGCCACCGCGATAACTAGCCAAACGCGTGTTAAAAAGCACTTTTAAGGAACGTTGGCCCTACTTGATATACCTCCCCCGGGCGATGGCGCCGATTTTTTACAAGCCGGCGCCCGGCGCTCTTGTGTTAGCGCCGGCGCCCGATATTTTGGAAAGGCGCGACTTTTTTTCACAATAATTTGCTAATAATTAAAATTTTCGTAATTTTCTTTGAATTTTTTTTCAGTTGAGTATTATTGTGGTGAAAATATACATTTTTTTATTTATGAAAATTCAATTCACAGACAAAGATACCGACGCTGAGTCAACGCCCTTATTTTAGCCTCGCGCCCGTATTTATAGTTGAAATTGTTCACTTTGAGTTACTTTAGTTATTTGCTAAAACATGTGACCCCAACTTGTGAAAAACGTGAAAACACAGAACGCCAAAAAGGTCGCGCGAATTCGATTAACCACTGAAAAAGCCTGGTCACCATCTAATTTTTGATCCCGGCCACTGCTTCATTTATGATTTGCTGTCTTTTTTTGTATTAAAATGGTGCGCAGTAATCTGCGCTCTCTGCTGCAGAAAAGTCTACTTTAAGGTAAACGGTATTACAATAATTTGTTTGGTGTCATAAGAAAGAGCTAAATTTTGTATTTCAAAGAATTTTAAAAAAAACGCTATTATTGTGTACGTTCTACGGCCACTTGCCCCTAAGTTCGTATTTATTTTGAAAGGTCCGTCAAATTATGCACCAGAAAAGCACTTAACTATACAAAATTTATGTTCAGATAAAAACTTACAATCGAAAAAACTAAAACAACTCAAAAATGCGATATCTCCAATCATTAATACTAAAATGTATCAACAAAAAAAGAACTTTTCAGAAAAAATTTTTCTCGATATTGATTTCTTTTTGGTGCAAAAATTGCTTTCAAATTTTGGTTTTGCGTTTTTTTTTTAAATTTTTCAATTTTCAAAAAATGTTCACATTATCAGGTAGCCCTGCGATTCTAGTTTCTGTTAAGTTATTTACCGAAAAATCTTGCAAAAATATATCACATCAAGTAATAGTTTGAAAGAGGTCAAAAACATATTTTTGGTTCATACTTTTACTTTTTTGCGCCACATTTTACAAAGATATTGCAGCGAATGATATCTCGTTAGAAACTAGAATCGCAAGGCTACCTGATAGTGTTTATCACTTGCTGAAAAAGTGAAAAGGTAGAGAAAACGCAAACCAAATCTTAAAAATATTTGCACCAAAAAGATCTAATTTGCCCCAAAAAAGATTCAATTTGCACAAAAAAAATCAATTTTTTTTCTCCTATATGTTCAACATGAAATTTCTGAACAAAACGCTCCCATGAGCACAAACTTGCTTTCAAGTGTTGATGCTTGGTAAAATACTTGTAGAGAGAAACTCAGAAACTACGAGATAGGCAAAAAATCAGCACGAAAATAAGGCAAAAATCACTTCAAAATGCAGGAGAAGAAGTAAAGCCTTCGAATTCCTGGAGTCGGAATTCAAAGATACCGGGGTTTGCATTTTCCTGGCCGACCTAGCTAAAGAAGATACAAAGTACAATATACTAGAATGATCAGCCTGTGAAATTCAACATTACTAGCGCGAAGGCTCACAAGACAACAAGCAAATATCACAATATACAGCTAAAACAATTTAGACCCCAAAACCCAGCAAAAAAACAAGTGGTTTTCGGACGGGAAATTCAAGTCAAAACATGCCCAAATATTTTTTTTGAATATCGATCTCAAGCCTATCAGAATAAAACAAGAAACATGCATCAAGAGGTTACCGGACTCGATCATCATCCCTCTCGAAAAAAGGAAAAACAAAGTCTTTTCCGTGATTTCACATTGTATCTGATGCAATATTTTGTGCTCTATCAGGTGATTTTTTTTTTCGCTTCGAATGTTTTTTTTGAAATTTTTGAAAAAATTTACGAAACCAAGTCACACGTATCCTTAATTTCCGTCCAAAAACACTGGTTTTTTGTCGATTTGAGGTCAAATTGTTTTGGCTTGAGTATTGTGATATTGCTTGTTGTCTTGTGAGCCTTCGCACTAGTTCTGTTGCATTTCTCACGCTGATTCAGTATGTATGTTGTACTCTTGATTTTCTTTAGTCATGCCTGCAGGAAAATGCCAAAGCCGGTATTTTTTGAATTTTAGATTGCAAGAAAACAGTTGGTTTTAACTATTCTTTTGCCATTTTGAAAAGACTTTTGCTTAATTCGTGCAGATTGTTGCCTATCTCGTAGATTCTGAGTTTCTCTATAAGTATTGACCAAGCATTGAGAGTTATACACATATTCAGAGTCAAGTGATTTTCGCTATCGGTAGATTTTTCAACTTTCTGAAATCGTTGAGAACTGAAAACACCGTTATCAGGTTACTTCATCACTATCAAACACTCATGCTCCCATTGTTTATATGTTTATGCTGGATTCTGGTTTCGCATACCATCGAATCATTTGCTGCGTATTCAGAATCTTTGTTGAAAAAGTATATCTGGCCAAAAAAGTACAGATTAGTCATTTTTCGTCAAAAATGCCATTTTATCAAAGTGAGTATTGATTTAAATCATTTAAGCGCCGAAAAAAGATTTTGACGTGAAAAACATGGAACGCAAAAGCGGCAAAACGACAAGAAAAACGGCAAAAATTTTTAAAAAGAATTAATTTTGAAACGGCAAAAAAACGGCAAAATTCTCGAGAGAAAATTTTGCCGTTTTTCATTCATTTGCCGTTTTTGCCGTTTTTCAAGTTTCGACATCAAGCGCTTATGGTTTTGCTGTTTTTAATGTCTCTAGATCCATATTTTATCGAGAATTAACACTTTCAGACCTTCCACACACTAATCATCAACACAATCAGTATATTCAAGCTGTTAAATCAAAAAGAATGCTAGAAAAACCGTTAGAATAACCTGAGCATGGAATTTTCCTTGTCTTTTCTGTTTTCAGAACATATTAATAATAATCACATGCACATATATTTTATTTTCAGGTAAAATTCCATGATTCAAGTTGGATGCAAGCTTCAGCTGGGCCAGCAAGACTGCAAACGACCATGAATAGTTGGACAGCGAATGCTGGTGAGCTCTAACCTTCCTTCACTTTTACAGCTTTATAACTCAGGAACAACAGTAATTAGTTGTGTTTCAGGTTCTCCGGTCAGGTAAATTATACTTTGAGAACAATTTTTACTTTTTTTGAGCATGCAATGAGACTGCATACCACCTGACAAAGTCACCAAACAAGGTATGCCTAACACGTACATTTTGATCTGTTGAAAAATCTGTGCTTTGTCGGTATGTATGTGGTCGAGGTGCCACTTACTATGTGCCTTCGTGCTCCATGACATGACAGTATGGCTAGGCCTGTGTAACATATCTGTCGAGTGCGTTACTTGATACAAGAGGCTGCCTAGCGAAAGTGGTTATAAGCCGCATATCTATTTCACCATTTGGTCATCCGCTGAATCTAAATCAATAATTTTCAGGTACAATGGGTCATTCAGGTATCTTATTCTCGCGTTAAAATTTTCCTTTGCTGTCTTTATCGATCAGCAATTCAGGTCTATGAACGAACGTCCGCTCTGTGTCTAATTGTTCAGGTCTCTGACGTTTGTTCACATAAATCTAGTCTCTTAGTACAGTACTCGGCTGTCTTGATTTAGTGTCCCATAAAGTGACTAATATACGACTACCTGAGTATCACTTAGCAGATCTGAACAATTTGACACAAGAGCGGACGTTCGTTCACGAACTGAATTGCTGATCCACAAAAAACCATAAGAGAATTTTTCATAATAAGAACATGATCCTGAATAGGACCGGTTGTACCTGAAAATTAGTAATATGAAATTCTGCAGGTGATACGGTAAATACTACTATTTACTAAATAGTATGTGCTTATAACCACTTTCGCTAGGCAGCCTCTTGTATAAAAGTTAACGTGATCCGACAGTTATGTTATTAGGCCTAGCCATTTTGTCTTGGGGTGGAGCACGAAGGCACATAGAAAGTGACACTGTAACACATACAGTCGACAAAGTCAACAGGTTTCTCAAAATGTACGTGTGTGGCCACGTCATGATTTCGAGTTTACATTTGCTTGTGACTTTGTCAGGCACTTGCAGTTACATTGTAAATTGTTCGCAAAAGAAAAATCTACCTGACTTGAGAACCTGAACCGCAAGTAATTACTGTTGTTCTTGAGGTATAAAGCTGTAAAGTGAAGAAGGTTAGAGCCCACCAGCATACCATCATCCTACTAGCTGATTCATATCATTTGCAGTCTTGCTGGCCAGCTGAAGCTTCTGTCCAACTTGAATCATCGGAGCATTGATCGAGCATTGAAATTTGCTTAAATAAATATGTGTGTATGTGATTATAAATTAAAATGCGTGAGAACAGGAAGACAATGAAAATTCCATGCTCCAGGTTAATATTAATTGTTTTATTAGCATTCTTTTTGATTTAACCGTTTGAATATTACTGGTTGTGTTGATGATTAGTGTGTGGAAGGTCTGAAAGTGTTAATTCTCGATAAAATATGGATCAGAGACATTAAAAACCAGCAAAACATAAGCGCTTGATGTCGAAACTTTGAAAACGGCAAAAAACGGCAAAATGAAATAAAAAAAACGGCAAAATGAAAAAAAAACGGCAAAATTTTCTCTCGAGAAATTTTGCCGTTTTTTGCCGTTCTTGAAAAAAACGAAACGCCAAGGGAATTTGGCCGTTTTCTTGTCGTTTTGCCGCTTTTGCGTTCCATGCGTGAAAACTCATAAAAAAAAAAAGTTTCGAGTTTAGAAAAGAAAAAGTACAGATCTTTTTAAAAAGTACAATAAGATGCCCTGTTTTCATACAATTATGCCTTACCGTCTTTCCTCTAATAAGCGCCCCCGCTCTAATAAGCGCCCCCCTTGACTTTGAGGGTCTGGATCTCAGTGAGAAGCAATATTTTGCAAAGTTTTTTGATACGTTTCTTAACTCCCACGAGCTCTACCGATTCCACTTTTTAGATTTTGGTTGAGCACCCAAATCTCGAAATCGAATTCCAATTTTCCGATTTTTGGGGTTTGAAAAATAGCGCTCCGGGGCGCTTATGAGAGAAAATACGGTAAATTAATTATTTTCAAAGTCCGCAAGGCCAAGCTGATCGCTGTCCTATACACTTCTTATTTCTTTTATGTCATGTATTATTGTCTCGATCATGACTTCGATATTTTTTTGTTGCAGACATTATTCAACTTTACCAGAATAAACAAAAGTTACGTTCTGACTTTCCCGTGTTAACATCGCGTTCCTCATTAAACGCGGCCTAATAATTTGCTGGGAGCTTTGCAATTTCGTGAAATATTTTGAAAAGATCCTAAAGTGAGCATCACTTCAGCCTTTGATGAGCATTCACGACTTTTTTAAGTATTCGAATCAATTCTAGTAAACGCTTCTACTAACTCATGATTGGTGAAAACCTAAGCTGGCTATAAATAATTTTTGAACATTTCACTATGTGTTCATGTATTCCCATTTTCATCAATTTAAGGTTTATCAGGTTTCAGTAAAATTAGCCATTGCATTGGTTTTGCCTTTCTAATAAGCTACAAAATATTTATGTTCATAGAAAATAGCTGTAAACGTATTGCGGGTTTCAGAAATTAAACTTCTACTGAATGTTTTGGGATAGTCACACTTGCAGACAACATTTGCGAATGCTTTTTTTCCGGACGTGATTTTCGTTGACGAAAGTTTGCGGACTAAATTTTGCGGATAAATTTTTTTACGGACGCAACATTTGCGTACTCAAAATTGTAGTCAGCGCGTACTCAACGCTGGAGGCCGCGTCACGACCATTGAGGGTTAATCAGGAACATTCTATGCAAAATAAAATTTTATCCGTTGAAAGAAAAAGGGTAAAAACAAAAAAAAATGTGTCTAAAAATCAGAAAACGCTGAAACCAGGTGAACCCTACTTAACCGGAAACCGAGTGAGGCGAAAAAAAAAGCCGACAGTATCACCTCTGTCAAAATACTGACAAACAAAGCCTGACCTTGATCTCCAATACTTTTTTTTTTAAATTGCCTTGCTCTTCCCTATGGTTGAGGATCGAAGATCATGTTCAGCTTGAGGAAATATTGCGAAAATGTTGTCGACGAGCATTTTCTTCAAGCTGAAGCTCAAACTTCAAAAAAAAGCATTCATTAAGTTGCGGATTGAAATTGAAGTTTGAGGATTGAAGTTAAAGATTAATATTGAGGTTAGAAGAATTTTTAATGAAAAGTCTCATTAAATCCTCAATCCTCAAAATTGAAAATACTCAACTTCAACCTCAACCTCAACCCACCATTGTGTTAGAGTAATAACCTAGAATAATACGTACATTATGTAGTAGTTTTGTAATAAAAAGGTTCGTTATTTAGAAGGTCAGTATTAATGAATTTATTGAGTTGGAAGATAATTCTGCCTTGATTCACGTTTTGGTTTCACTCTGCAATGCGTTTCACACATACAGTCAAACCTCGTTATAAGATACACCCAGGGACCGACCCCAGCTGTATCTTATAACGAGGTGTATCTTATATAGGGGGGTAATTTGACGGGAGTTATTTAACTTGGACCGGACCCAGGTGTATCTTATAACGAGTGTATCTTATATTGGTGTATCTTATAACGAGGTTCTACTGTATGAAAAAACCTCTGAAATTTATTTATATATTTCACAGTATGCTGTAGAGTAGTTATACAGCTGAATAACCAGTTTACAGATTTTTTTTGAAATCTGATGTTTGGGATATGGCTTTTGAAAAAGTCAATGTCTTCATAAAATGACTTAACTCCAAGTTTTTTCGAACTTTTGAACTTCGGTGGTTTTTTTAATATGAATTTTTTTTAAAGTCATATCTTAACAAAAAGATTTTCGAAAAAAATCATGCAGAGCATATCTGTAGCTTTTAACAGCGCTACAGCGCGTTGGTACTTATTTGGGCCCCAATTTCAAAAATTACTTGTTAATATAGCAGCACAATTTTATAACTAATTTTTGATTCAAATCAGGAGTTATCGAAGTGTTAAGTTTGCTATTACTTATTCAAAATGATTTATTGATAGTAGCCTTGTTAACACAAACAAATTGAATCTATTACTTAATCTATTACATTCTATAACTACAGTCAAACCTCCATTAAATACACCCTTGGGACCGGGACTAGCCGTATGTTAATGAGAAGTGTGTATTAATGGGAGAGTATGTTAATAAGAAATCACTATGATCAGACCAAATAGATATTAGCCAGCCGTGTGTTAATGGGAGAGCGTATGTTAATGGGGGAGTATCTTAATGAGAGGCTCGACTGTATTTGAATCGATCACCAGAAGCATCTCAAGCATCTCAAGACCATTCTTGCATCTTCGTTCTCACTTGTTCTGCAGGTCATCACACTATGCGGTTGAAGACGAAAATTTTTCAGAACGTTAAACAGTCTTGAGTAGGTAATAGCGCTTTTGTCCGGAAATAAGGCGTAAGTACACGGCAATATTGACTCACATTTGAATACATTCACAGTGTACAACTGAGCGAATTGCGGAGGAGTATGGAAACGATACGGTAAACGCAGTTGGGCTTTGTATACAAACGTGTTGTTTTCTGAGATGAAGATTTTCTAGAGAGCCGAAGTCTGTTTTGCTTATCCATTACAAGTGAACTTAATGCAATGCCAATTTTAAGTCGCATCTTCTTTGACGACCTTCCCCTTTTTATACTCGAAGCCGTTGACAACCAAACATTCTTCTCTTCGATTTTTTTGAGTTAGCATCCCTATATGGTATAGGAAAGGTAACAATAATTACAAAATTATTTTAACTTGTACTGCAGTCTGATTCCCTTCCTGATTTTCGACTTGAGCAATAACGTTAGCGAGCAATCGACTGTCAACATTTTAACCCAAGCTTTATCTCCTTAACATTACAGTGAATAAAAAAATTACTATTTGCCGGTAAAAGAATGCAGATAACCAAAAAATAACGGAACAGAAGAATATCACAAGCAGATTAAGCAAGCCTAGTGAAGAAATAAAAAACCAGTAAAATTTGAGAAACCGCAGTTTTGAATTCGAAAATGAGACATTTAGAATTTGTGGCCCAATGAGGTGCCCAAATGAGAGTGTCCAAATGAGGGTGTTCAAATGAGTTTCGGTTCGATTCGATGTTTGAATTCGAAAATTTTCAAATTTTCGATTTGAAAATTCTGGCTTTTTCGAATTTGAACTTCACAACGACCCAAACCCATTTTTGATGCCTTTTTTATGATGCTGCGGATGTTTTGGTCAAATCTTTTTCGTGTTTTTAAGTTCTTACTGAAAGTATTTGGCACAAAATTCGATATATTTCGAAGCAAACGTTCGGTTCGAAGTCGAACGTTCGAAAAAATCTCGAACATTTCGAACAATGTTCGAAATCGAACGTTCGACTCGACAACCCTAATAATAATTAAAGATAAATTATTATGGAACTTTTTTTTGAGTTTTTCGAAACCTATGAGATAGTGAAACAAAAACGTGCATAAATTAGGAATTATCTTACGACACGATGAACAAAGTCAATGAAGCCAAAAAATCGTTCGTTGTGTAGCTATATTCATCACATAGGGGCTCGTGTATATAAAAGTTCGTTTGTATTGAAACGTATTTCTTACATTTATATGATTTCTGCTAAAATGATTACAAGTAAACCTTTTGAAAAATTAACCTTTTTTGTTCAAAATCAACTTTTTTGATAAATCACCCTTTTTAGAAATTGTCTGATTTTAGCAGCGTCTGAATTCTTACCTATTTGAAGCCGTGTAAACAAAAGTTAACTACGTACAACAGGTACAATAGGTATAACGGCTCCTATCCCACCAACAGCACGGAATTCACCCTGATATTTTGACTTTGGGCTGAACTGCACCCATAATTTTGTCACTGAGAATCATTTTGTTCATTATATTTTCCAAACGTGACTTTTTGACAAAAAAGTTATTCTTTATTTTCTCGAAATCTAGGAAAGAAGTCATATCTCTAAGAAGTATATTTTGGAAGTATATTTTTCTAAGAGCTAATTCTTTGTCCAACTAGGTATCCCTTTCCTCCTCTACAAAATGTACTTTTTAGAATTCAATAAATGTGCAAAAAAGTGGTGCAAATTATTACAATAAATTGCGAAGCCAGCAAGAAATTTCGGAGTTAAATGCCAGCACTGATAGCACCTGTGGTGGGTACTACCTAACCATGTGATCATCCAACTAAATAAGAATTTTATAAAATCTTATGTTTATAAATCTGGTTGTTGAAGGTTGTTGCTGAAAGTAAATTTTAAATTTTTTCATTCCAAAAATTTTTTCATTCCTTTATTTAGTATCGGTTGTTGAGAATCGCACGACATACCGGTGAAATAAAGCTTTTGGAATGCATAGCATTTAGCGGCACTGCATGAATCGTGCTAAAATGCGATAAGACGCCTGAATTAACACCTTAATACTTATTGATGTATATATCTAATCTAAACCCTTTATATCTGCCCTTCTTTTCCTTTTTATTAAATTTAAAGACTATGGTCGTTTTAAATTTGCCCGTACCATAAGGATCGGATAACTGGTAAGTAGGGTTTTCGAGCCCTCTACTCGACTAGGCTCGAAATTTTTCGAGGGCTCTGCTCGAGGCTCAAAGCTCGAAAAAAAAATCGAGCTTCGAGCCGAAAGCTCGAAAAAAATTTCGCGGCAGCTTTGCTGCCGCACGTCAAGCCGTCCAAAATTTCTAGCCTTCGGCTCGAAGCTCGAAAAAATTAGAGCCGAAAGCTCGATTTCGTGCCCTCCACTCGACAACCCTACTGGTAAGGTTACTAGTTACCCGAGTAACCTAACGCTCATCTTATGGTACAGGCCCTCATATTAGAATTTAGGTTGATTATTATAAGTAGAAATATTTTGGAAACTCAAAGTTCCTCCCTCTCCATAAATTTTAATGGTTATATAAAAAGCTCTGGGTGTCGAGGTCATTTATCTCTTTTGTCATTTTCTTTTCTTAAAATTCATGATTGGCGGGACAACTTAGACCGCCAATCAACTTAGCAAAATAAAGCAATTTCAGGTTAAAAGTTTAAGTCAAACACAAATATTTACAATACTTTATCTGATCTGCAACTGGACTGTTTCTTCTTTTACCCTACTTCTCGGTAGTTGACCACTTGCTTGCCTTTTTAAACAATCTATTGTCCTCAAAGTTTGCACAGCCCTTTGAAAGGGTGTTGAGCCTTTATCATCAACTATGAACATTCCTGGCAGTGCAATTAGAAGGGCACCCAGCATAAAAGGAAAGCTGCTGAGACAAACAACTTGAATGCATTCCCCAAGCATGCCTGAATTTTACTTTAAAAATGTGAGTTCTCACATAACCCGGTGACCATACCTGTAGATCTGGTTTTGCATCAATAAAGTTGTAGCGGTTACACAAAACCACTAGGCTTACACTCGCATAACAGACTACTGAAATTTTGAAATTTGGAAATTTTCACTTGCAATCCAGCTGACTTTTTTCGTATTCAATAATTTTTTCAGACTTTGTTAACCCAGTTTTTGGTCTTTTTATTTTTTTCCATAAATCTAGCTAGAAGATAAGTCTTCGTGCCTAAGCCAGAGTTTTGTAGCAGCCGCCATCGGAAAAGTCTTGCAAAGACTCTAAGGTTCTAATAAGTCCAACAATTTTGATACAAAAGGACAGTAGAGGTTTT
This sequence comes from Ditylenchus dipsaci, assembly GCA_004194705.1. Taxonomy (NCBI): domain Eukaryota; kingdom Metazoa; phylum Nematoda; class Chromadorea; order Rhabditida; family Anguinidae; genus Ditylenchus; species Ditylenchus dipsaci. The sequence goes on along the minus strand of SADC01000554.1, from coordinate 41,408 downwards.
TTAAGTTTCTGTTTTCGGAAATGACATTTGGTCAAAACCTAATTTCAATTCCGAAACTCAAGTACAAAGTTTATTTAGCGCTACTGTCGTATACCACACCCAATTATAGCTTCTGCTGCATACAGCAACCGCGCATTCCCGGATAAAAGTCGGAAATGTCGTGCTGACAAATGTTTTATTAACATGTTATTTGACTATGAATCGAGCTGACTTTTTCAAGATCACTTTTTCTCGGTAATGTTAACTGGTCGTTCGAAAAGCAGCTCAATGCGTATTCAAAATTTATTGGATAGGGTATACAGTAGAAGCAGTTATTGGGCAGGGTAGACGGCAGTAGCGTGCTTTAATGTATTTGTGATAAACTATTTCAGAACCCATCAAAAAGTGAGAGCTAAAAACTTTTTGAAGTTTTGTTATGGCTTGTACACGTTCTTCGAGTGAGAGTTAGAGTTTGGATTTCAGGATAGGTGAACACTTCTGATCTGAGCTCCAACTCGAACTTGAACTCAATCTCTAACACGAAGGTGTTCACGTACTTCAAGGGTATACCAACGACTCGATACACATTATGACTCGATACAACGACTCGATACAATTACGACTCGATACAACGACTCGATACAATTACGACTCGATACAACGACTCGATACACTTTTTAAAGCTCCTTTTGAAGCTCCTTTTGAAAACATCCTGATTGAAAACCCTGCTAATATTCCTTTGTTTCATTGATTTGTTTTCGTTTTGTTTCACTGGTGTTGGGAGCAGGACAATTGACCGCCTGGACAATTGACCGCCCGGGCCGATTGACCGACTGGACAATTGACCGACTGGACAATTGACCGCCTGGACAATTGACCGCCCGGGCCGATTGACCGACTGGACAATTGACCGACTGGACAATTGACCGCCTGGACAATTGACCGCCCGGGCCGATTGACCGACTGGACAATTGACCGACTGGACAATTGACCGCCTGGACAATTGACCGCCTGGACAATTGACCGCCTGGCCGATTGACCGCCTGGGCCGTTTGACCCCGTGGCTTTTTGACTATGTGTTGACTTTTGACCATGTACCCCCAAAGGGTCAGCCCTTATCCCGGACCATATACCCCCAAAGGGGCTTCCTATTGAATTAGGTTGCCTGCCGAAGGCAGGCAGGTAGAAAATCTAGAGAAAGTCAAAAATTTCGAAAGAAAATGGTCGGAAAGGACGTCTTTATCGGTTTTAGCGTCTAAATAGTCAAAAAGCCACGGGGGGTCAAACGGCCCAGGCGGTCAATTGTTTGAGAAAGTGTATCGATTGAGAAAGTGTATCGAGTCGTTGTATCGAGTCGTAATTGTATCGAGTCGTTGTATCGAGTCGTAATTGTATCGAGTCGTTGTATCGAGTCATAATGTGTATCGAGTCGTAGGGCAGTCACTTCAAGTTCGTGGTCGAATTTGAAGGCGCTCATGTATATAAATTGAACATCCTTTTACTAAATTCGCCATAAGCCAACTTTAAGTGGTTTTTGACCACTCTGGATGAGATTCCGAGTGATCTTAACTATACGTATAAACATTTTCAAGCTCGACCTTGAACTCGAAGTACATGAATACCTTCGAATTAGAGTTCGACGTCGAATTGTTAAGTACGTGAACACCTATCACCAAACTCGAACTTTAACTCAAACTCAAATGCTAACTCGAACTCTAACTCGAAAGAGAGAGAGTGATTACGTTTAACCTATCCTCCTACAATATTGAAAACGTATAAACTGAAAATTTCAACTGCCGCAGATTTCGTTATCACACTCGAATGTTCGAGTGCTTCTAGTCTTACTACCTCCAGCCTAGGACCAAAGATACGGTGCTCAACAAAGATCTTTCGAAAAAATAGAAAAGTTTCACTTTAAAAAAAACCTACAAATGGTAGCTGAGAACAGCAAGGACAAACGCTTCTCAGCTGTTTTGTCTGAGGTTTGAGATCTGTATCGGCAGCACATCACTAAAGTTGCTACCAAATCTAGGATGTAGAGGACCACTTGAAAGAGCACAAAATAGTAGACTGATGTAAAACCTTTAAAAAGATGCCAACTTTTATGATGCTCAGTTCATTAATCGTGGCAATACCTGTAGATGGCGGCCTCAACATTCTCATAGTCAATATTTTTGCTAGACCAAAACTTTTGCCTTGATTGTAGATCCAACTCTGCCCACCGGATGCACTCAATTTCAATAGGACTATTCTCGCGTTGAGCGCAATCACTCCCTGAGATTCCTCTCTGAAAATAAATTTTAAATGGCTGAAGAAATTTGAACTTAATTGAATTTTTTCGTAACCCATCCCAAAGTGCTAGTCACGTTGTGTTTGATCAAGAACGTCCCGATGTGCGAGAGACTATGCGAAAGCGGCATCGCTAGCCCATATATCTGGCTACAAAATGGGTGAAAACTTGCATGGGAGTAGTCTTGAAGGCTGTAGGAAGTTTCGTAATGAGACAATTTCGTAAGAGCGAATTTTTGTAAAAGCGAATTTCGTGAGAAACTTTTTCGAAACAGCGAATTTTCGTAACAAGCACTTTCGCAACGCGGTTTTCAGTAACATTAGTGATATGTTAAGTTGTTTTTTTTGCGTTTTGATTCTCCTTTAATGTTTCTTATAGCTTCTGTGATGTTTTGACCAAAAATAGTCAAAAATAGAAAAAAAAATGAAACAGTCAGAGGGGGCAATCGAACTACTCGTGAAAAAAATTTGGTCCATCTACTTACCTACTGCACCATACGTGCCACTAATGATAACCTATGTGTAGAATATAATATGTGAATTCTAGCTCGGAGTTTTTCACCATGCTTTTGTGTTTTTCTGCTGGTCTCCTAACGGATGAACTAATTATTAATCAACTAATTATCAAAATTTTCAGTCATATGATCTATGCCTAGCAACTTTTGTGCTCATATAGTTAATAGTCATATAATTAACTGTTCGAAGTGTCAAACAGTGACAGAAAGACCAAAACAAAATGAATCAGATGAAATCATGAATTAGAAAATTGATTAAAAGTGAAAAAATTTCGATGATTTCCTCTTACGAAAGAAATTCGTTACGAAAATTCGCTGGTACGAAAATGTTTCTTACGAAAGCTCGCTCTTAGGAAACTTCGCTCTTACGAAATTATCTTGTTACGAAAGTTCCTACAGCCGTCTTGAAAAAGTGTTCCAAGAATGCAATGCCAAGGACACGATTTTGGTCGGAGAGGGATCGAAAAAAATGAGCTGCTTTTTCTTTTTTGGTACGAACTCCTGCATAGTGTCCTCTATAGACGTTTTTGACGCGAAAAATTTAAACGCCGTTTTGATAACAACAGGATGTTAAATTTTGGATTAAAATATAGAAATATGCTGTTATGCTGTTTTCGCTGTTTCAAGCTCGGTGTTCAACGTAATCTGGAATATTTGATGAACAAGTCGGGCCTAAAAATTGCAAGGATTTAGGTTTCATTGTCATTTTGTGAGTAAGAGTTTTTCGACCCTACCGGAGTATACCCCCCCCCCCCCCAAATGAATTTTTTTTTAAAGTGTTTTTAAACACCTTATATCGACCCAAATTGCCTCGGGAGTTCAAAAAAGACATTATTTTTGAGTTCTGGTTAATAAAAAATTGAGTTTTTGGACATTTTTGAATTTCGACCATTTGCCTGTTTTGGCATGTTTTGGTCACTGGAGCTGGGCAAAAATAGTCTCTAAATGCATTTTTCTTCAAGAGTCTTCTCGGAATTATGTCTAAGGTAAGTGAGTGCGCGCATCTCTAACCAACCAAGCCCCTGCGCCCCCTTCGGGGCGCAGGGGGCTTGGTTGCTTGGGTTGAGATGCGCACACCCACATACCTTAGACGCAAATCACTCGAAAGTGACTCTGGATGCATAAAAAATGTATGCATACCAGAGTTTATTTATGCGGTAGGCCCCAGTCAACAAAACTATGTTCAACATCTTCCTTTTCACACTAAATTGGCCCTTTTTTGGTCCTTTCCCACCCTAATATGGCCCTAAATCCCTTCAAAAAATGGTCAAAATAGGTATATTTGGGTGGTCCAAAAACTCAATTTTTTATTGACTAGAACACAAAAATAATGCCTTTTTCGAGCTTCTGAGGCGATTTTGAGTCGATATAGGGTGTTTGGAAACACTTTAAAAAAAAATCCATTTGGGGGGGTATACTCCGGTAGCGCCAGTTTTTCAAACTGAAAAACTGCCATCTTGGTAAACTATGAACCTAATTTCTAAAAAAGGTAACTGCTTAACGAGAGTATGTTGGCTAAAACTAATATATTTTGAAAAACGACTAGCGAAATCGAAATAGAGGCAATTCACAAGACTACGTACGAAATCGGCAAAAAGAACTATAAAATTTATGGTGTAACAGTTTGCGACACATTTTGAGAACAATGTAATCTAAGACCGCGCAAATGTGTTCCCCCTGTATACATAGCGGTTAGGGTTGTCAGGGGTTGTGGCTTTTCGAGCCGTCGATAAATTGTTTGGGTTTCACTACACTTTTTTAAAACGCTTCTAGAATCACCATTGATGACCTTACCGTAATTTTTTTACTGTTTTGCAGAGAAAAATCGGTCTACAAAATGATTACCAAACGATGTTTGAATGGGCAGAAACTGTGATTTTAGAAAGGTTTTAAAAAAAGTGTTGTGAAACCCAACAATTAATCGACGGCTCGAAACGTCACTACCCCTGACAACCCTAATAGTGGTGAAGGGTCTGAAGTCCGAGACGAACCAGTACTGTCACCGACTACCAGTTGGCATCGCCCGCAAAACATCCTTTCAAATTGGGAAATTTATCGATTTAAGTAAATCGATATAATTAATTTTTGATGGGTCTCGTAACCCTCAGTATCTCACGTAAGAATTATTTTTGATAATTGCAATTTACAACTTACAATAAACGTGAAGGAATGGTCTCCTCCATCTAATACAACCCATTCATTGTAGGGTAGAATAAATATAGTCACTCCCATAGCCTAAAACTCACGTTGAAGGATCATACTTGTTCATGAGAATGGGAATTTGGCAAATTCAAATGCGCACGAGACCCTTTTTTCATTTTTTATTAATTAATACTTTTTGAATTATTTGTTGTTTTTAAATCAAAATAAAAAACATTGCCTTATATAAGTGGCCTATATATAAAGTTAGCTTATATAAGGTTAGCTCTGTGGTGTAGTAGCGTAGTGCGGGGTTTGTCGCAGAGGTGGGCAAAAATCGATCAAATCAGTTCAGATCGCCAAAGATCAGATCAGTTCAGGTCAAAATCAGATCGACACGCCAAATATAGTTGACAAATTTTGTGTTTTATGTCAAAATTTTGCGGGAATTTGAATTTTTAGTCCGAAAATTATTTGGTTCGCTCAAAATCCCACCCCGAAAAGGCTAGAAGCCACTCAAAGTTGTTTTTCGAGGGCTTCACTAAAAAAGGGAGAGGAGGGTGGGCGCTGGTTTACTTTTTTTGTGAAAATTTGATATGGCGGATCAGAGTTCCAGTCCGATGGATTGATCGATCAGATTTTAGGTTTATGGTGTTTCAAATGGTCGAGGGTAAAATTCTAAGCGATTAAAAACATTGAACTGGAATTATGATCCACCCAATCGAATTTTCGCAAAACGTTCAAGCACACCCTCCTCTTCAGTTAATCCTCAAAAAAAACAATATTTCATAGTCTTTTTGTCTTTCCGGGGTGGGATTCTGAGCGATTCAAGTCATTTCCAGACTATGGAATTTGAATTCCCGCAAAATTTGGCTATTTTGACAATAATTGTTGGATTCAATGTAGATCAATCTAGATCGATCTGATCTTCAGATCGATCTGATGTTAGCCCACCTCTGCTTTGTCGGTCTCAGGTTCGATGTCAATGTCTTCTCTGTCATTTTTGATCTTTTTTTTATATCAGAATTACATGATAAATGATGAAAAAATGATTTCTTATTTAAAAAAACGTGTCCGGCGCGCATTTGAATTCACCGAACTCCCATCGTCATCAACAAATATGGTCGTCCTTTAAAACAACCTTTTTCTTTTAAAAACTTACCAATAATTTGAGCATAAAAGAGCCAGTCAGACACCAAAAGCTAATTTGATCCTGGTGCTAACACTCTGAATGGAGTCCTCATCCTCCATAATACCTGAATATTGAGCTATTAAAATGTCCATCCACTTGAGTACGATTAAGTGACATGCAAAATACAAATAATAAAGAAAAGCGGAAAGTAAATAGAGCGCAGAAGGCTTGAAAACTTAGAGAAGAGCTTGCATAATGTCGTAAAGGAATAGAATCAAATGTACCACAAAATATCTTAGCGGATTTCAAAATTCGACAATTCCACACCGAACTTATACTAAAAATCACACTTTGTCACTAGAAGTGACAAAGTTTAAAATAAAGTCACACTTCGCATAAATTTTTCAAAAATTCTTTTCAAATGGGCGTTTTTGGCTTCTTGTTGGGTAGAAAAAATCTCGCCTACAAAAAAAAACAAAACTATCCGCAATACGAAAACCAAAAGTTATGAGATTGGGTGTAAAAAAACGACCTAAGTGTTTAAAGGACCATGTCATTTGCTTTAAATTGTCGCTCGCCAGTTCAAAAATATAGCTTAATAATTAAACTTCTGTCCGGAAGAAGTAGGATGACGACAGGACAGTATATTATGACGACATGACCAGCTTGTCCTGTCAAAATTTCACTCTCTTTACTTTAAAACAAAAAGCTTCATATAGCCTACCTAATATAATGATAAAAAATATTATTTAAAAAGTATCATGTAACTCATGGCTGTTATTAAAAAAACAAAATTTTGGCATACTAAAAATACTAAAATACTAACAAAAAAAATGAACTGCTTTGTCTTATCATGCTATGAACGGAGGGCGGACGGTCGGACGGTCGGACGGTATGTGGCCGGTCCTATTCCTATAAAAGCAGACACCCAAAAATTTTGGATGGCGGACGAGGACTGCGTTCGAATTTTAAAAAGGTCACTATGGTGGGAGTCACTGTCTGGAATTTATTTGGTTTGCTTTAGATGAACACAGCAAAATAAACATAACAAGCAACATAACAAAAAATATTTGAATTTTTTTCAATTGGCGCCAAAAAATTTTTTAGAATAAATAAGGACTGTATTGGGTGGGCAAGGGAAAGGGCGTTCTAATGGTGAAATGGTGAAAAAGTGAAATTTTGTATATTTTGGCTCTGATACCGTGTTTTTCTAATTTGGGCCGTAGCGAAAAAAGAGCCTATATATTTAATTCATGATCGAAATTATTATTTGAAATCAAAAAAAGGATAGACAAGTCAAAAGATTTTTTCGCGCTGCAATGTAGTCAACGAAGTTATTTGGGGGGTCACGTCGCGCACAGCCCGAATACAAACTTGTCACTGGTGAAGCCCATATAAAATATTTAGATGCGTGTAATTAAACAAACACAAAAACATAATGATTCCAATTACTGCATGAATCACAAAAATTGCATAAAATTGCTAGGTACTTTCACAATAAGTCAAGGCCAAGCAAGGGCACAAGGAGGAAGGTAAGTAGGAGATAAAAGGGTTACAAAACAAGGAGAAGACCTTCTTAGAGCTGCCAGAGACAACAACAACGTAATTTGGTCAGTGTATGTCTTGCTACCAGCAGTAGCTGTAGCAACAGTCTCTTCTTCCCCTTGTTTTGATGTTGTTGGGTAGTTGGAAGAGCTATTGCTGCTAATCAATATTGTACAATAGAGACTTACATATTAAAAATCAATAGAGAGTCCGCAAAATTAGTAATTACTGAATATTTTTCAAGACAAACGTTCACTTTGAAATACCATAACTGATTTCTGGGTTAAATATTGAAAAAACTGTAAAAAATATTGACTCAGATTTGAATAATAGATTTTTTCCAGGGCTGACATATGTCCTTTTTAAAAGGATTGGTCCTTTTTTCGGGACCCTAATTTTTTTTCATTTTCAAAGTTGAAGTAAAAATCTTGTTTTTTGCTTCAAAATGGCAGTAAGCACTAGATGAAATGCGCTTTTCCTTTGAAATTCCTGTTTTTAGACCAAATGACCCTTTTTAAGATCTTTAGATTGCAGCCCTGATTTATTCAATGTGAATGCATGACTAAACAATCACTCGTATAAACGGCTAGCTGCATCGTCCTCACTGGGTTAATGGTTCAATTGAACGTACACCGTAAATTCCAGAACCACGAATTTTGCTCGGCCCTCTAATCTTAAGGGCTGTGTCTACGTTACGCATCGAACAACTCACAAAGTAGGTAGGATCAAGAGAAAAACAGTGTTTTCAAAATTTTCACATACTTCGTTTCGATTCAATTTTTTTGTTGCAAACAAAAACTTTTTGCGGGAAATTATTTAATCCTGTATTATGACTTGTCACGGCAAAATAATAAAATATTTGTTGCGGCATAAAAGGTACTTTAGCCAGCAACTGGAAAATAATGAAAAGTTTTTTTGTTGCCCGGACGAAAGTTTTGTTAGCCCAATTTTCGATTACGCACCGAGCTGATTTTTTCAGGAGCACTTCCTCTCGGTAATCTTAACCAGTCCTGCAAAAATCAGCTCGATGCATAATCAAAAGCGGGCTAACGAAACTTCCGTCCGCGCTACAAAAAGACTTTTAATCTTTTTGTCCGGTGGCCATTTTAGCAGTAAAAAAATTTCACGGCAAAAATAGTATTTTTGCGAAAGGAAAAAGGCGTACCGCCCAAAACTGCTTTCCAGATCGAAGTCAACCTCTTGGGACATTATTCAAACAATTTTGAATCAAAATGTCTGCGCTTCTTCATCGCCCTAGCACTCTATTGGCGTAAATTTTTTATTATTTAAAAATAAAAATAACATGTTGATGGGCTTCATCTAAATGTGAATCCCCTTTACTTAACGCGCCCTGTCTTATGAAATCCAGTCTTTTGTGTATGCAAATTCAATTTTTTAGCCCTATTTTTAAACGTTTTCTGGAATGGGTCTGATAATTAGGGAGAGAACGATTAATGAAAGGAACCCGTTCACACTGTGTCAAAATTCCAAATGTTTATATTATTTGTTAAATTATTTTTACAAATTTTGACACACTTTTGGTCAGTTTTTGTGTGTTTTTCATAATTTTTATTGCCGCAAGTCATTTATACAACATTTTAATGCCATCAGGGTCGGTACTCACCATCTTTACCTTTACCTCTACCTTTTACCCTTACCTTTAACTTTTACCCTTACCTCTACCTTTTACCCTTACCTCTACCCTTACTTCTACCTTCAACTTTATCCTCGAAAGCACAATCAACTGCATATGATTTATTCCAATCCGCAACAACAGACAACACTATTTGGCGCGTAAAGTAACGATAAACAATAGAATTTCTCATATTTGATCCAGTGCTAATTCTGTCATCCGCATTGACCTCCTCCGGTGGTTGTTCGTCTAGCATGTCTTCATCGTTCTTATCGATACTCCTCGTAAGCGGCAAATGTTGTGTAGGACTGCAGCGGCAATGATGAATTGAGGGACCCGTTCTAAGGCAATCCGGAGTTCCCCATGCAAAGAGTGGAACCTACGCTTCCATCGACCGATCACTTGCTCCACCAGCACCCGTGTCTTGCAGAGGGAGGAGTTGTATCTATAGAGAAACACAAAAAGATAAAAGAGCAAACCGTTTTTGTGCGGCAGTTGAGGGGGCAGCAAAAAAAGTCATCATTCTTCTGATCCTGGAGAGCCAATTTCTTAAGATTCGAATGCTTTTACTTCACTTGCTCCACGCTCTGCGACCCTTGATCCGGATATTCAGTGTTGAGCGTATCGGCAACCAGCTTCCAAACGGCGTTCTGACCAGCGGCTGAATCCTTTCTGCGGCTGTTCGGGAAGAGATCATCTTGATGTTCGGCCACCAACTCCACCAGACGCTTGCACATTTCAGACGTAAACATGGCGATAACTAAAGATAACAACGATAAAATACGAGAAGCAGTGCAAGATTAATAAAACGAGCAAATCTCAACAAAGAGCACACAACAATGAAAAATGAACATCAAAAATCGTGTTCAGCGACACACAATTACTCTAGAAATGCGTTGCGAGACAAAAATTCAAAAATCGAGATGAGGGTAAAATTTTTACCCTGCTACCACCCATGGTAAAAATATGCCTTGGTCCCCCTGTTATTTTTTACCCTTACCTCTACCTCTACCTTTACCTCTAAGTATGGTAAGGTAAAAATTATGGTGAGTACGGGTAGAGGTAAGGGTAAAAGGTAAGGGTAAAAAGATGGTGAGTACCGGCCCAGGTAGCTTAAAACTTGCGCTAACAGTTTGAAAAAAAATATACACAATTCTACTGAAATTACGAAAGGCCAGATATTAAAGAAGAACGCATTGGTGATCCGCAGAGTCCGCTCGCTAACTTAAAATATTGTTTTTCAAAAAAAATTTAAAGGTTTCGAAAATAGAGACTGGAAAATTTATCAAAATGCCCGAAATTATTTTTCATCCTGGGGTTTTTTGCCACAAAGCAGCCCCACCTTTCAGGAGTCCATTTATTAGAAAGGACGCGTTTGTTTTCGAAGCACTCAAAGCACAGCACAGCTTATAGGTGCATGAGTTAATTACGAATTGAATTTTAGAGCTGCACATGCTTCGCGATGACGTTGACGCAGGCCAAGGAAAACAGATTCATCCTGACGAATCTATTCACTTTGATGTTCTTAACCAAGAATTCCAAGTTTTCTATTGATTTGTTTGATTTCGTGTTAATTCGATAAAGTTTGTTTGGTTTTCGTGTGTCAGTCAAAAATTTTTTTTGGATGGTTCAAAAAAAGCGAGCCCCCTCTGATAAACGCGCCCCTTGGAGGGCATCCAAAAAATAAACGCGCCGGCGAGCTAATTAAAGGAAATACGGTAATCTTTCTTTTTGGGAGCAGATACCTTTTTCGGTCGTTTTGAAAAATTGGGTCTTGGCCTGTGAGTGGCCCCTGCATGGCTAAAACCCAAACTACAAGGAAGAGCAACTGAAAATCGTGTTTTTGACACTTTACGCCTAACAAACATTGTCGGCGAGAAAAATCGATCTATGAATACAGAATTTAAAAAAAACGATCTAGAAAAAATTATGGTCATGCCAAAACCCAATAGACCCTGTATTTGTGAACACGAAAATTCAAATTTTAATGCTGATCATCAAATTTGATGATGTGAAATACAGTAAAACTGACAGTAAAAGAAAAAGTAATAGAATATATACATTATAAAAAATAATAGAATATATCCACCCAATTATTTTTACTTTGGCTTAGGCTCAGGGCCCGACTATTACTAACAAAAACTTTTGAGCAATTTTTTTTTCAAAAATGGTTGTTTTTTTGTATCTTCCGAAAATTTTTGGGGAGGTTATATCACACTGGCCTTTTTGGGAGGAGTATATTACACTAGCGTCACATTTTCTATTGATTCGGTCCACCGCGGTCGTGATTTTGTTATTATCATCTTTGCCTCAAAATTTTAACGAAAAGCAAACAAGCACTGGGTCAAACGTCTTTGCACTGCCATTGGTTGATGGCGCAAATTGAGTCAGTCCAACAAAAATGCTAGCTAATTATATCATAATGCGAGTTCTTCAGTGGTAATACCCTACAAACTCAGTGAGTATGCTATAATGAAACTTGATATTTGTGAAAATTCGACACATAATTAGCTAAAATTCTATTCGGAGCTGCAAAGCCTTTATTTTTAGTCATGTAGAAAAATACATAAAGCAGCTGTTTTTTCGGACAACACTTTTGTCCCATGAATTCAGCATAACACCACATATGAAACCTAGCAATTTTAAATTTTTTTATTTATTTTTTATTTTTTAAAAATGCCTTCACTGGTTGCTGCAAAAGCTTTTGACAATTAAATTCAGCTATAAACTAAGGTCAGGATAAGGTGATACAGTGGAATCTCGCTAATCAGGCAACCCCTTTTCAAAAAAGGGTTCGGGATTATTGATGCTCGCGTGTCTTTACTGTAAAAATTTTCCTATTCAAAAAATGAGCGGCAAATTTGTTGTCCTTGCGATATTTCGGACCAGACTGGCATTTGAAAATTTGAATTTTAGAATCTGTAAACTTGGATCGACTCAGTTTTTATGCCTTCATGTTTGTTATATACTATCACAAATTCGACTTTTGATTGGTATTTCCTTAGCTTCAGAAGTGTTATTTTTGAAGACCTCACTGAGAAATGTTATTAGAATATTAGCAAATTTTTTTATAGATTTTGTAGGTCTTGTATATTCACACAAAATTGTATATTTCGCGAACTATGGCTTTAAATAAAAATTAAAATCTTAAAATTATAATCTTCTTCTCTGTTCACTGGAGTCCTTTTTCAATTTTACGACCTATCATTTTAATTAAGATATTTTTTTATTACTAGTCGATATGTTGTTTAGTCGTCAATGTTAGTGATGTTACAAAGGCCCTAAAGTAGGCTGGCTTCCGTACCCTTTTTTGAACAGTTTTCAAAATCATAATTTTTCTCGTTTCAGACATTCATTTTTAACTGTTTCGCAGACCACTTTTTGCTGCAAAACAATTCAAGAGAAACATTTAACTTGCAAAAACAAGCCACTCTATTTTCCCGCAAATACAATCTTTTCGCACAAGTTTACTAGACCTATTGGTTCAGTCGCTCGTTTTTTTAGCAACCATATACAACAAGCAAATCACGGCATAACAACTCGCTATTCCGCTTTACTATAATTTGAAGTTTATATCTATCAAATCAATAATTCATATAATAAGAAAAAAATATTGAAGACTAAAAAAATGGTTTTTAAGAGGTGCAAGGTAATAAGCTACTTTTTAAAAGCTAAAAATCAAAGCAATGATAGCCAACATTTATGCAAAGAAATACCAGATGAGTAGGTTTTGCTCTCCTCTCGGGGGAATCAGCCAAACATGTTGGTTTTGCTTAAGGACAACCACCCAAACCACCAGATTTAAGACATTCTCTACTTTGCCAAGCCCTCTTCCACTAGCTCCTAGCAAAACCACTAGCCAGCCATCTGGCGCCTATAATTTAGTGAGGGAACTACCGGAAGGCCACTTCCTTCACTATGTTTTCAGGAGAATTAGTGTGTGTGGTAGACTAGTAGAAGGGCGGGGAATAACTTGGCACACTTTAATCAGGGCTTGTCTTCTAGAGCAAAAGACAAGCCCTGATTAACATTTTGTAAAAAAAGTTGATACATAATACTCTTTGTAAAAAATGATAAATTTTGATTAAAGAGATTGGCTGTTTGGAGAGAAGAGAAAAGTTTGTGGTTTCCATGGAGAAGTTTGGGTGCCAAAGCTTTTCTTAGATGTTCAGTGGAATGCTTAAAGAAGTAAATTTTCATGCAAACAATTCAATTTGTTATAAAGAAATATTTTGGGGGAGTAATCGTTTTGCCAATAAAACTTTTGCCAATGAGATCATTTTACCGATTAGATCACTTGGCCAGTGGCATGCTTATAGCTTTTTTTAAGTACTCTTATTTATTTGTCCGGTAAATTACCACTCATTTGTAGCTTATCTCACTGGCTACAAAATCAGAGAAAATCCACCAGATAAAAAATAAGAGAAGTAGAGAGAAGAAGCTAGTTACGAACGCAGTTTCACGGTCGCCAGCTTTTTTGTTTTTCTTATAAAAATAGTCCTAGCATCTGCGGTAAGAGCAAGTATAACCAATACGTTTTTTTCAATCTACAAGTAAGTCATTGACAGTCTCGAAAAAAAAAGTTATCAGCAACGCTGGCACATAAAAATTGTCAGGTCGGCTCAAAATTTGTCAGGTCGGCGCCCGGCGCCGGCGCGTGCAACTATGGTTACGAAAACATATCATTGGCAAAGTGACCTCATGGGCAACAAGATGCTTATAGAACAATGATCTCAATGGCAAAACGCATCACGCTTTGTGGGTGGAAAATGGGCTGAAATTGGTTTATACTAGGTTTTCTCAGATTATTCACGGCATTTCGCTATTTTTTCACCGTATATTGACTCTTTCCTCCATGCTTTTTGCTTTTCCCCGCCTTTTCAAGATCCTAGTCAATCTTTTCAACAAATTAGTTGTAACTACTGTTTTTATCTGATAGTAACCCATGATATTATTATTAGTTGCTTACGTATTAAGGTCTTCTGTGAAGATCTGCCGGCGCTGCTTATACAATTCCTTGTTGTTTGTCTTTTGGTAGTTTTACCCAAAATTTATGTCCTAACTAGGGTTGGCAAGGGTAGTGCTGAAACGACTGATCGATGAAGTGATGGGTTTCGTTAGCATTTTTCAACAGTTTGTAAAATCCTCTCTTTTCGCGTTTCAGAAATTTTTTTTGAACCGTTGTAGGCAGAAAGACAAAATCTACAAAATAGTTTGAAAAAAATTTCTGAAACGCTAAAAAGGAAGATTTTACAAACTGTTGAAAAATGCTAACGAAACCCATCACTTCATCGATCAGTCGTTTTAGCACTACCCTTGCCAACCCTAGTCCTAACCGTGCCTGTCCTGACGCTTCTGTCCCCCTTTCAAATTTGATAATATTCCCGACAAGGAAACACGCTGAAGACTAAAAGAATATGATTTAAACATAGTTTTGTTAACTGGGACTTACCGCATAGAGAAACTCTGGTTTGCATACTATTTTTATGCATCCAGAGTCACTTCCGAGTGATTTGTGTCTAAGGTATGTGGGTGTCTGCATCTTAACTCCAACCCTTCAAACAGGGAGGAGGCTTTAGAGTTAGAGATGCGCGCACTCACTTTCCGAGAAGCACTCTGGATCATAAAATGCATATTGAGACTCTTTTTGCCTAGCTCCAGTGACTAAAACGGGGTGTAATTCCCTAACATAAGAGAGTTTACCTTGGGATACAAAGGTAGAAAGTCGAAATTTTGAGACATTGGTCCACTGATGTCCGAAGTAAGTACCGGTAGAACAAGCGGCAGATGAGGAATGTTAGTCTACATAAATAAACGTCTTTAAATTTAAAAAAAATTTCCTTGTTATCATAAAATGTGTTTGGTATCATAAAATTCGGAAATGGGACAGAAGTGTTGGGAAAAAACGGTTAGGACAGAAATGGTCGGGAAATAAGTGTCATGTACCTTTTTTCCCAGATAATGCCCGGCCGTCTGCTATTCTTCTCGTCTTTTAGCTGTTTTTACTTTGCTTTTCTGATTTTTCCGGCTTTTAAAATCCTAGTCTAATTAATTTCCAATATCGCTTTTAGATAAGAGCAAGCCATGTTATTACTTATACTCGCTATTTATTACAAACCTCCTGTGGGAATGTCATGGGTTGGGGGTGTATCAGCTAATTTTTCCGTTTGTTTTAGTTAACGAAATATTCTAACCTTTAGCTAACGGTTATTTTGGAGAGCCACCTACCCCCCCCCCCCTGAATTTTTTTTATAAGTGTTCATGTAATCTTTTTACAGAGTTTGTACATATCAAAAAGGATCAAGATTGGGAAATAATTTTAGCTATTATAAGACTTATATGAAAAAATCACTTTTTTGCTTGGCCTCCCTTACCTTTTAAATTTTGGCTCATACAATTCTTCGGAAAGTTCAGTATACTTTTTTTGACTCAAATTTTACTTTTTTTGGTCAAATTCACTTTGAAGCAAATTTAATATTTTTCGAAGGAATCTACTTTTTTGGACAGAAAACTGGTTTTTTCGGCAGATAGGTTCAGGGCAGATATACTTTTTTGGGGCAAATATACTTTTTTGGAGCGAACATGTTTTTAACGGGGCCAATTTTTTTCTTTTCTCGAGCAAATTTACCTTTTTTTACAAATTTTTCTGGGAAAAATTTGTCCCTTGAAAAGAGAAATTCAAACGTGCAAAATTTGCTCCATATAAAAGTGACTTTGCCCAGAAAAATGTATATTTGCTGGAGACAGAAAGTGAGGACCAAGCATGACTCCAAGACAAGATTTTTAACTGAAATTTGACCAAGACCAAGAGCAAGATTTTCGAGAACGCCAGATCAAGATTTTGGCCAAGATTTTGGCCAAAAACCAAGATTAATAGTAAAAATTTTTATAGCAAAACTTCTGTCCACCGTTACTGTATTTCCTATAATAGAAGGAAATGCTTTAAAGGGCCGACAACAGTTGTCCCCGCCAATTCAGTTTTATTTTCTTCATGGTTGGATTTACGTACGAATTTTTCAACTTGGTTTGTAACGAAACTATACCTAAAATAAAATTCTAGGCCTTGTTTTGTTAAAAACCAAGCTGAAAAATCCGCACAGAAGTTCAATGATTAGGCAAAAAAAATTTAATTGGCGGGAGACAAGACAAGATCTTGGCCAAAATCATGTCTTGTTTCTGTCTCTAATATTTGCCCTAGAAAAATAATTTTTTGCATACAAGATTGGGGGACAATTCAAAACAGGTGGCAATGGCCTTTAAAAAGCAAAAATTCTCGACGTTGAGTAAATATTCTGCAAATCTGTTTTTCGAGTTTTCTTAACACCCACAAGCTCTACAGATTCCACTTTCCCAATTCTAGATTTTCACTTGAAAATTTCGAGATCGACCTCAAACTTTACCGATTTTTGGAGTGCTAAAAATTAACTGGACATGTGCTCCTATTAGAGGAAATACGGTATATAATTTTTTTAAGCGCTATGTTTCCCTGTTCTTAATCTCGTACTTTTTATTAGAGTAGTTCACGGTCGGTTAACCGACCCGGTCGGTTAACGACCGACCGGGTATTTGGCCAAAAAAAACCGACCGAAAAACCGGGTACAAAAAACCGGGAAAACCGAAAACCGGGTACAGCAAAATTTCGGTTAATTTACACCAAAAAAAAACCGAAAACCGGGTACAAGCCGGTTAACCGACCGAAAAAAAACTGAAAAACCGTAACCGAAAACCGGGTAGCCAAAATCCCGGTTAACCGAAAACCGGGTAAGGCCCAATTAACCGACCGTGAACTACTCTACTTTTTATATTGTTTGACGTGTGTTTTATAATACAGTCAACTCTCGATTTAGTGTACACCGGATTTAGTGTACACCTCGGTTTAGTGTACACTTGGATTGAATCATTTTGGCCGGCGGTTAATTAAAATGACTAGAATGAACCCTCGATTTAGTGTACACCTGATTCCGGTCCCCAGGGTGTACACTAGTGATGGCCATTTGGGCTATTGCGGGTTTGCGGGGCGGGTTTTGGGTGCTAAAATTTTGCGTGCGGGTTCGCGGGGCGGGTTTAAGAAATTTTTTAAGTGCGGGGCGCGGGGCGGGTTAAAAAAAATTTTCTTGCGGGTCCCGCGCGGGTCAAGCGTTTAATTGCGGGTAGAACGAAAGAACACTTTAAAAAAGTTAATTATTTAATTGAACAAGTGAAATTTCTTTATACATCCATAACAACAAATGTGATTAAAACTGTAGTTTATCAACGGGAGAGCCTTGCAAGAATAATCAAAATCGGATCCCTCCATCTTCTCAAAAGAGCAAGCTTCCAAACCAGAGCAGACATTCTGAAAATAACGGAGACATAACGAGTACATACACGTATGTATATAAAATTTATCTATTATGACTCATGCTTGCGTACTTCAACAATTGATTTTATCCAGTGTTTGCTGAAAGAAGTTGTGCGGGGCAACCCGCGCGGGTTCTACTCTCCGCGTGCGGGTTTGCGGGGCGGGTTCAAGAAAATTTCCAACTGCGGGGCGCGGGGCGGGTTTTCAAAACTTGCCAAAATCGTGCGGGGCGGGTTACCCGCGCAGTTCCCGCCCCGCGATTATCGCTAGTGTGAACTAAATCGGGAGTTAACTGTAGATGGAACTTTGACATTGTCAGGAAGACACGGGAAGACATTGAAAAATTTTCAAGTAGGATTTCTGGACATTCGCGACGAAATTGTCCCGCTCCGTCATGTTTTGAATTTTGTATAAGTTAAAAAAAATCAGAATTATGTTATGGGCTCTAAAAACGATAGAATGGTTGCCGGGTTTTTTGTAAATTTTTCATACAAGATTGGCCAGAAAATCAAGACTAATATTTCTAGAAATGACCAAGCATAACCCCTTGACAAGATTTTCAGCAAAATTAGGACAATACAAGATCGTGGCCAAGATCATGTCAAGTTTCTGTCTCTAATATTTGCACTAGAAAAATGAATTACCCAATAACACTATCGTGTAGCCCTGCTATACATTTTGCAGATATCTTACGCTGAAAAAATAGAATTTGAAGATAATTGAGAAACTCTGGTATGCATGCTTTTTCATGCATCCAGAGTCACTTTCGAGTGATTGGTGTCTAAGGTATGTGGGTATGCGCATCTAAACTCCTAGCCCTTAAAGGGCCATTGCCGTCTCCGACAACGGTTGTCCCCCGCCAATTTAATTTTTTTCTTCATCGTTGGATTTACTTTCGAATTTTTCAACTTGGTTTGTAACGAAACTATACCTAAAATTAAATTCTAGGCCTTGCTTTGTTAGAAACCGAGCTGAAAAATTCGTACAGAAGTTGAATGATTAGGCAAAAAAATTTTAATTGGCGGGTGACAATTCAAACAGGTGGCAATGGCCCTTTAAGCCCCTTCGGGGTCGCAGAGGGCTTGGTTGCAGAATCGGCAGAATATATCTGCAAAATGTATCGCAGGGCTAGGTGATAGGTAGATGACATGCTGTATGAGATATGTTATTACCTTAAAAAATGTTTACGAGTATAAGAGTCAAATTTGTTCAAACTTTTTCAAACTTTTCAAAACAAGCTTCAGTTAAATTTAAACCATGAAAAAATATTGCCAATAAAAATAATAATTCTGTGTGCAAGAGACGGAAAAGGTTGTGTAGGAAAGGTCAAGTTTTGAAAGGTTACACGAAATAAGCACTAGATTTGACAACTGATGGTTGCTCATTTACTGTTTGAGTCATACGAGAAATTTCTATTGGGTAGATAAGTACACAATTTTCATTTGTCATTGGTTCAAGAGTTTTAAACTGAATTAAAATGAAATTGTTTCATAGAATTCAAATTTCAAATATTTCTTTTTTAAAATAGATGCGAAGTTTGTCGACTTTATTTGAGATTATTTATTTATTAGAGCGGCCAATTTAAACAATATAAGCATTTTCAATTATTAAAAGCTTTTCGATAAAAAAGCTAATTCTGGAACACTTACCGCAATCAATTTCGGAAAACTCACCCCAGGAATTCACCCTGGACCAGTACTCAAACAGAAAAAATTAGACTGATGCTAATTCGACCATATCTCGCCGATTACTCAACTTTACGAAAACCTGTTTTAGGGTCGAAAGATAAACTCGGTGTCTTTCAGATGAGATATAAACTTTTTCCAGAATGTCTTAGCATGGTTAAGATATATGGATTTTTATAATTAGACTCCGAATTAGACTCCTAAATGTCCACTTTTCTAGTTGGGATGCTAATTGGTTGCTTGCTTGGAAAAATAGTTTGTACTTATTCCTGTGTCTGCTTTTGTCGGGTAAACAGTATGTTTTTGCGCATTTTGGTATATGACAGTTAAAACACTGGAAAACGGATAAAAATTTTACGGACAAAAATTTGCTGAAAAATGAAAATTTAGACTTTAGCCGCCTCTAGGGCAGTCTAAAGAATCTATTTTTTGCAAAAAAAGCTTTTTTGATATTTTTCTTGAGCTTTGACTGTTTTATATAAAAGATTGAAAAAAAACAGATAAAACTAAAGAAACACAAATTTTGCAAAAGAAATTAGCTTGGGTGATCAAGGCGAATTTCTGGGGTGGGTGTTCCAAAATTTAGACCAATTGTCTTTATTAGATGCAAAAAAAACTCTCTCGATTAAAGAAAAAATCTTTTAGTTGTAAAGTACTAGACTTTTTCTTGAATCTAGAGAGAGAGTATTTTACATGCAAAAATTTTTTTTAGCTGCACAACACATAAACAAATATCATAACAAAAATCACCTTGGGGGACCAAAGCAAAGTTCTGGGAGGGTGATCCGAAATTGACTGGGGTGGGTGTTCCGAACCTGCTCTTAAAAAAAGTCAGGAAAAGAAATTTAGCATGTGCCACACCTTAGAAAAAAACAGAAATCAAATAAATATAAGAATGCCTACGGCAGTTCAGTTCTTATTTACTCGCACTAGCTCTTTGCCAAAATTAATTATTGGGTTGCAGAGGGGAAGGCATTAACTGCCACTGGAATTTCAATTACCCCTTCTTCTTTTAAGACAGACTACTAGCAGAAAGAGATTAAGAAGGTGCAAGATGCAACCCATTTTTGCCCTAATTAACATCATTTATACAGATTAAACTGCAACAAAACATTGTTACTCAAGTAGAAACTTCTAGATAGACCTTTCGATATATGGTCCTCTCGAAAACAAATTCACCTCATATTTAATTGGCAGTGTTATAAAACTTTTTAGGCTAATTTTAGCGTCTTATACTGAATTCAGACTCGAAAATCAAAAAATTGATTTTAATGGTCATTTCTACAAATATTAAAATTTTTGAAAGCAGGATCCGTAACCCTCAATAGAAAGCCGTCATTTTTCACAAACCAGCGGTCAATTTTTGTTCGAATTGATACAAAAAAAAACGAAGATTGTTGACAGTATCAACTGCCCCAGATATCGAGTTTTATGATACAAATGAAGAGCTTTTGTGATTTTGGTGAATTTTTTTTGTCCAAAATTTATGTTTGGACCGAAAATTTCATTTCAAAAAGGTTTCTTTTTCCAAAAAAAATGTTTTCAGTAGAAATACTGCAACTAACCTCAAAAAAGTAGTGCAAGCGCCCTTTCAGTATTGACCGTATCTGGACGGAATACTGTCGGGATATCGATCAAGCTCGCGCCAATTTAAGCCAAAATCTCGATGCAACAATTTCTAGTTTAAAAACATAAAATCTCGCCTGAAGGCTAGATGCGATATCTAATTTTATTGAGTTTTCATGTAACGAAGATTAGTTGTAGTCAACTCTCGATGTCGTGCGTTCATGCTATAGTGGGTTCCAGTGGCGTGCGCAAGAATTTCTGACAGAAGGGGCACCAGGCCATTTTTAGGCCATTTTACATGAGATGAATCTATGATTACCCAATCCCTTGCAATATGGAATAATTTGGCCTTGATCTAGTTCAAACTGAAACAACTTTTTGGCCACCGCCATCATAGAACTTAACAAGACTAAGACAAACATGAAAAATCATGGAATATTTGGGCTGTAGTAGTGTATACTGAGCCTTCTTCCATAAATCTGACCTTTTCAGAATCGATGTAACTATACTTGGGAATAGGGTTGTCGATGCATCGAAATTTTCGATTAATCGAATCGATACTCGAAATTTTCGATGAATCGAATCGAAAAACCCGAAATTTTTTTGATCCTCTTTATCAGTTAACGTGTTTCAGTGCACGAACTGGCTTTCTAATATAGCATCTAAATACGGCGGTTATTAAAAAAAGCTAGAATGTTACTCAAACTAGTTTTTTACATAACTGTTCTGAACTTAACGACCTTGAGTCTGGGGTAGCTAGTCTAAAAATTTGTCTCATTGTTTAAAAAAAACAAATCAACACAGCTACTTAAATAGACAAACACTCGTGTTTTACATATCATTTCTGACTTTGGCTTCCAAAAAATTACTTTACACTTTTTTGGCTTTCAAAAATTACTTCAGGCTTGTGTTTTCTGGAAATTATTTCAGACTTTTCTTTTCAGCAATTACTTCAGACTTTGGCTTTTCTATGTGTACACATTCTCTGTGTGATATAAAGGCTACCTTAAGACTACAGAAGATTCCATTAATAATGGAATTGAATCGATAATCGAAATTTTCGATTAATCGTATCGAATCGATAACCGAAATTTTTTGATTAATGAGTGCGATTAATCGATTTCGATTAATCGAATCGACAACCCTACTTGGGAACGACACATTTAGGGTTAGCGACAAAGGGTCGATAAACAGGAATATGAAGTTATCTCCTCCATCCGAGCACTCTGCGGGTGGAGGGTTATACTGCCGAATTAATTTGACGCAAATTTGTCAAACTCGAAGAAAAATAATGCACCCAATAGGAATCGAACAGACAATCGACATTGACAATATGCCGCTGCTTTACCACTAAGCCACCCATGCTATTGAATATGGGAAGTTTATTTGATGACTTATTCCGCATACTCAACTAAAACGTTTTACAAATGATTCTTTTTTGAATTGACCTGGTACCCGCCTTTTCAAATGTTCCTATTGGCGACGAGCATGCCACTTCGAAGAAAATACAGTGGAGTCCCGCTTTAACGTGACCCCAAAATAACGCGAACAAACAAATTTTGTTTGGCCGACAAAAAAAACTAAACAAAGTTTATCCACAACATAATGAGACCCGATATAACGCAATCCCCACAATAACGCGACCCTGGGGCCAGTTCCAACAAATGAAATCACCCCCGGAATAACCCACTTTTCATGGATTTTCGGTAGACTAGAATGGTATGTTAAATGGTATATTAAATGCTATATGAAGATGAACAAAAAAATACGGACCAAGAAAACATTAATGCAAATTTCGTTACAAAATCCATATCAACGTCATACCCCTTCAATCCTATTTGTTACGCCAGTCTGCTTAAAACAAGATCAAAATTACAATCTCTAAGTCAAACACATCAGCAAACCACGATAAAAAAGGTTGTATAATGGACCATAATGGCTTGTTCACGTTGTTAGAGTTAGAGTTCGAGTTAGAGTTAGAGTTCGGGATTTCGGTTACGTGAACACCTCTGATCCTAACACTAACTCGAACTCAAACTCTAACTCTAACTCGAGGGTGTTCATGTACCTAGAGTTAGAGTTAGAGTTCGAGGTTGGATTTGAAGGTGTTCATGCATATAACTTGGATTTTATTTTAGTAAACCTCCTAAAAACTAACTTTCAGTGGCTTTAGACGGCTTTGGAGTGAGATTCTGAGCTATCTAAGCTGTATACATGAAAATTTTCAAGCTCGACCTCTAACTCTAACTCGATGTACGTGAACACCATCGAGTTAGAGTTTGAGTTCGGGTTTTCGTGTACATGAGCACCTCTTACCCGAACTCTAACTCTAACGCGAACTCTAACTCTAACTCGAACTCTAACTCTAACAACGTGAACAAGCCATAACACAACACTTATCCAATCGGAAAAATAACGGCGACTTGACAGGACAAAGCTTTTCTCTGCTGCAAAAAAAACTTTTATGATCCAAATAAACTTTTTATTGTTGCAAATCGGCTTTTTTACTATTTTTTACAGCCACAAAAAAACCGATATGAAGCAAAAAAAGTCTTTTTGCATCAAGAAAAAGTCTTTTGGCGGCAACAATATTTACAGCAATAAATACTCTTTGAGCAACACATAAAAGTTTTGCCGACTCGATGATTAGGGCACACAGAGGTTACCATATAACTTATTTAAATTTCAAATTTATTTATATGTTGGGTTTCATTAAGTGTTTTTTTAAGGAATAGTTTAGTGATCGAAAAAACTGATCGATTAAGCGTTGGTAGAGTTAGAGCTGCATGATCGAAAAATCAAATTATTATCCGGTATTTCATGAGTATCGACACCCGCCAAAGCCACTTATTTTGGAAAATTCAACATGGGTAGCCTAGTGCTTTCCATGTGAACTTTCTGTGATAACGGTTCGGATACAAGCAGATGTTTCTATATTTATAATAACTTATTAATAATGGACTTTTAACAGAGGGTTAGGGTGTATATCGGATTGCCAGATAATCTTGACGCCGACAACTAAGGGAGCTGCGCTCTGCAATCGGTTTGACAATATTATTGAGCAAAGACTACAAAAAGTTTCTGTATGGTTTGATATTGCCAATGTGTATAAAAAGAAATAGAATGAAATTCTTTTTGTTAGATTTCAAATTTTGAATTGTTCAAGTTTTATATTCTAAAAAATTTTTTTAGCTGTTTAAAGGGCCTGACCTCTTCCTACTCGGTGGTCCCCGCCAATTCAAAAATTTTCCCTTGATCATTTGACTTCTGTACGGATTTTTCCGCTAGGTTTCTAACAAAACTAAGCCTAAAATTTGATTTCAGGCCTAGCTTTGTTAGAAACGTGGCGGAAAAATCCGTACAGAAGTCCAATGATCGAGGGAAAATTTTTGAATTGGCGGGGGACCACCGAGTAGGAAGAGGTCAGGCCTTTAACAAATAAAAATTTTTGGAACCCATCAGAAACTGCACGTTTTTTCGCTGTCGGCGTCGAAATTCGAAAGTAGTCAGACCCCGGGGGCCTATGTCACTATTTGAAGATTGGAAAGTGGAAAGTGGAAAATGGAAAGTGGAAGGTGGAAAATGGTAAGTCATTTTCTGTGTCACTAACATTTTGAAAAGTGGAAAATTGGAAATGGAAAGTGGAAAGTGTAAAGTGTAAAATGGAAAATTTCCACGAAATTTTCCACTTCTGTGTCACTATTTGAAAATTAGAAAATGGAAAGTGGAAAATTGGAAAATTTTCCATGGAAAATTGATGGCTAAGGCTACGGGCTACAAATTTTTGGAAAGTTTCCATATTGCAATTTCTTTTGTATCTAAGCTGTTTTTCGAGCCGCTTGTAGCGATTTTTGTGTCGTAGTCGTCGGATAATATGATTGGATGTTATGTGCTGCGTATATTTTGACTTGTGGTTGACTAAAACTGCTTCTCTTTTTAGGAAAATGTCTACAAGTGATGAGAGCTTCGAAGAAGAGAGAATTCAAGGACCGCGTCAACGAGTTTTCCGTCCGAGCGCTGTCGTCACTGATCCAATGCAATTCCGTGAGCGCTTTCGTCTTACTTCGCGACAAGCAGATGTTCTTCTCGGCGTTATTGGTGAGCGATTGCAGCCTTCCACTTTCCGATCAAATCCGATGTCACCAAAGGTGAAACTGCTATCTGCGCTTCGATTCTACGCCTCCAATTCCTTTTTCTACAATGTTGGTAACGCTCAAGGTTTAATTTGCAGTGATAGTTAGTGTTTAAGTAGTTAACTATTATGATGTAGATCCATCCAAGAAATCGGTGGATCGAGCAATTCGGCAAGTGACGTCATTAATCAACGCTAAGCTTGCGGATCGTATCAAGCGGCCAGAGGATGAAGGTGTGTGCAGAAGGATTGCTTCAAACTTCTTACAACTCGCAATCCATGTACAATACAGGCTTTCTAGTTAAAGACAGTATTTATTCCTCTACAGTCAAACCTCTCTACTATGGCACTCCAAAAGTTCGTTCCCGTCTTGGGTACGACACTTTTTTTAACCGAATTTTCAAAGTCTTTTATCCATTCTATTTTGACAGTCTGGTCCCAAATATCGTAAGGATTCCGATTTTGCCAATCGTTTTCAGAATTATAAAAAAAATTCTTCTAAAAAAGCAAAAACTCAGTTTAAAAACAGGAAAATTCAAAAATTTCTGTTTTTAAACTGAGTTTTTGCTTTTTTAGAAGAATTTTCTTTATAATTCTGAAAAACGATCGGCAAAATCGGAATCCTTACGATATTTGGGACCAGACTGTCAAAACAGAAATGGCAGAAGCCTTCAAAAATCGAGGCAAAAAAAGTGTCGGGCCAAGGCGGGAACGAGTTTTTGGGGTGCCATAGTAGAGAGGTTTGACTGTATTTAAGGAATGTTAACTGTGTGTGGAGCTGTGGATGGGACGCTCATCAAGCTAGCCTATTGTCCTAGTGAAAATGAGGTAGGTATTTAATCATCAATTAGTGGTTGTATATTTTATTGTTTTGTTCTGTCTCAGTTCGTCAACGCCATCAACAGCACTCGATCAATGCAATGGCTGTGGCAGGACCTGACTACCGCTTTTTACTTCTTGTCAGCAAAATGGCCAGGATCGGTAAACGATGCTCGGTTTTGAGGAATAGCTCCATGGCGATTCGGTTCAATGCTGGCTGGAGGCCTTTTCCTGGTGCAGTTCTTCTCGGAGATTCTATCTATGGTGCAAGCGATTGGTTGGTTCCGATGCGGCCTCATGCTCCACAACAATACGATCCCTTCTACAAGTACATTTATATCCATTTTATATTGACTGCTGCTTAATGTACTCGGTTGTTAAGGTGTCACTCAAAAACACGCCGTGTCGTTGAATGTGCCTTCGGTCTGTGGAAGAACCGTTTTCAGTGCCTCAAATTGGGATGCGTCTCAAGAGTTCGACATACTGTGGGGAGGTGATCATGGCATGCGGCTATTTGCACAATTTTCTCATGGAGGAGCGTCTGGAGCAAGAAAACGATGACGATGAATTCATGGAGCAACTTCAAGATGCACATGGTCCGAATGAAGAGAGGGAGCAAGACACTCTCAGTGGACCTCAACGTTTCGTCTCTATGTTTAATTCGTTTCGTGCGCTGAATAACTTGTTGTAGGTGTTCGGAAGGAATTAAGTCATCCACTCATGACTCGGTTTGCCCTGGAATGTTGATTATTGTTCTGTAGCATGTTGCACCTTTTTCGTACCTAATTATCTAATTTTATCATTGTGTAGATCGTTTTCACGGCAAATTATTTAAGCGTGATGGAGCGTTCCGAAAATATTTCTACTGAGTGCCGCAAGACAGAGCGGAACAAATTTGCCCTGTTCAAGAAGATCCAAGCAAACAAGGATGTCCTGTTCGGGAAGTTCTCTGAATCGATTACTAAGAAGCTCAAGGATGATACGTGGGAAATGATCCGAAAGGAACTCGTCGCCGAAGGGTACGCTTCGTTTCAAGCCAAGACGTCAAAGCAGCTGAGGGAGAGTATGTGGTCACAAACAAAAACTCGCACGATGGAGAAAGTGGACAAGTCCAAGAAGACAGGAACAGGAGGAGTGAGGTGAAAAAATATTCTTCTTATCTTAGTAATGATATTCATGCTTAGGTGGAGAAATTGCTGCTGGCGATCATCAGCGTCGAAAGTCCTCAAGTCAAGGGAATAGATGTGTCTGAAAGCGGAGAAACGAAAGAGGACGCGCCACCAACTCCAAAAGTAACTAAAGAGAGAATGTTCGCGGATGTTTTGAAGTAATTTTCCGGCCATTTATCCTTATCACTTCTCTACGTTTGCTTTAGTGATATAGTAACTCCAAGACCGGTGAAGAAAAGATTGTTCGCGGATGTGTCCAAGTAATTTTCCGTTCTTTATCAAAATCAGTTCGTAAGCTGAGTGTCTAAATATTTATTGTAGACCAAGCTTTGTTGATGATGAGATCAAAGCCGAGAAGCTGCGCAAGTTGAAGCTGGAAAATCGTCTCATGGAGCTCTTCATCTACGAGAAAGAATTGGAGTTGGGCGTTCCACCGGGACAAAGGATCTTCGCTAACAGGGCCGAATCAGTGGAAAAAATCGAGAAGCCGATGGAGGAGCAAGAATATTCATTTGATGGACAGTGGTAGATGTATGTTGTTGATGTTATGCGACCGAAAGTTGTTAATGTCGTGCGCACACCGTTGTTGATGTTTTGATTGAATAAAGGATGTTTTTGAGTATGAGTCAGCGTTGTTTTCCAGTTTTTCGGAAAGTGGAAAATTTACCACTTTCCATGGAAAATTGGAAAGTGGAAAATGGAAAGTGGAAAATTTCTTAGTGACACAGAAAGTGAAAATTTTTCACTTTCCATTTTCCACTTTCCATTGTAAATTTTCCTTTAGTGACACAAAAACTTTCCACTTTCTATTTTCCACTTTCCACTTTCCAATTTTCCATGGAAACTTTCCCAATCTTCAATTAGTTACATAGGCCCGGATCAATAAAAACAAAGAAAATGTGGTAATTGAATTTGTAATTGAATAATTTCTTTGTACGTGTTGCTCGGATAGTCAAGTAAGGTGTATGGGTGGTCAAGGACAGCGAATAGGTGGTCAGGTGAGGTAATAAGTGAGTTAGTATTTTCTCTAGGTATCACCGTTTTTTTTCGAATTTAACGATCTCAAGATTTTTGAGTGAAATTTCAAAATGTATAATGTGGAATCAGTAGAACTCGTGCGAGTAAAAAAATGCATCGAATAGCTTTGCTAAATATTCTCTCTCGCTGAGTTACGAAGGTGTTCAAAAAGGGCTGGGCGCTTATTCGAGCATGGGCGCTTATCAGAGGAAATACGGTATTTCAGATACAAATTGCACTTTCGTCACCGTCGTCTTCTTTGTCGAATTTTTGAGCTATTTTTTCAGTGCCATGGTGTCCCGTGTAACTCGAACGATAAAAGTTATTGAAATTTTTGGCGGTATTATAGAATAGCCGCTAGGTACTTCACCTAGGTACCATCACCAGTGCACCTCCGCCTGAGAAAACTTACCTCTCTCTCTGGTACAGTCAATCCCGATTTAGTGCGACCTCGAGTTCAATGACTTGGTCAAAAGTCTTTGAAAGTCTCGAAAGTGGAACCCCGATTTAGTGCGAACCTCGATATAGTGCAAATTTTTTCCGGTTCCCAGGGTCGCTCGAGTGAGCTCCTCATGCTTTTTCTTACAGAATGGCTCGGGAACTGAAGATACCGGTTTGGAAAATCTTAACACAGTCAGACATTCGAGTTCTGAAAAATATTGCCATCTAAAATAGGGAATCCCACCCAATTTGATCGATTTGAGGGCGTAAATAATAAATTTGAGGGCGTAAATGAGCAATTTGAGGCGTAAATGAGCATTTTTGATCAATTTTCAAATTTGAGGGCGTATATAATTAATTTGAGGCGTAAATGAGCAATTTGAGGGTGTAAATGAGCATTTTGATCAATTTTCAAATTTGAAGGCGTAAATAATTAATTTGAGGGCGTAAATGAGCATTTTGAGGGCGCAAATGAATTTTAGCCGCCGGTAAAACACCTTTAAAACACCGCCGGTAAAACACGGTAAAACACCGTTTTGAAGCTAGGAGAAAAAGCCTCCATATGCATTTATGATCAAGAGTCTTGATCGGAATCATGTCTAAGATATGTGAGTGCGCGCATCTCTAACTCTCAAGCCTTGCGCCCCCTTCGGGGCGTAGGGTGCTTGAGTTAACAAAGTGAACGAAGTGGAACAAAGCCACTTAACAAAACTTTTTTCAATTCCATCTTTTTTAGGTGTCTGGGTGCCTCTTCAGGATGGTTAAGCTTGTTTCCCCAAGCGAAAAAGTCGAATCTTAATCAAAAATTGTTTTTCAAAAAATTCATTTATTGTGTGGAAAAGTGTGAGATAATAGCTTTTCATTGTTTTAAGCATATAAAATCACTTAGGAGAGTTCAAACACTATTTTCAATAAATGAAAAATGATACCCCCAAGTGCATAAGTGCAAAAATCCGAAACATTTTCTGCCTTGGCACCCCTTGTTGTCCAAAAAAAATCGGCATTTTCCGACAATAACAGGTACCAAGACAGAAATTAAATTTTTTTCTAATTTTTTTTAGAAAGATCATGAATGCTGAAAAAACTGTAACACTATCTGTAGGAACAGAATTTCAAAAAGTGGCTAAATTATATATTTTCAATAATTTTTTAGGACACTCTGTGGATATTGTGAATGCCCTTTTTCTTAATTACTGACATGTGTTTCAAGTTGAAATACCCTCAACTACTAAACTTTGTAAAAAATATCAACCTCCAAGTTTTCTCACAACGTAAATATGGTTATGCATTTTTTCACACCCTTCCCTATTGGGAATTTCCAGACCAGAAAAAGTTGGTGTGAAACAAAAGTTGGAGCAGGATTAACTTATTAAACGAACAATTATTTCATTATTTTCCCAGCTACCCACTACTCAAATGGTGTATGTGTGTGACTTGTGTGAGCGGTTAGTAAACAAAACATTTGGAGTGCCATTCAATAAACCAGTTAGTTAGTTTTGCAAGTTTCGCCATGTTTAACAAGTGCTCAAATGTCATTTTGTCTAATATTTTTGTGTTCGGAATTCTGGCAGTGGTTATGCTCCAGAAGCTGGATGCTAGACACATCTATGAACTGGATTCACCAGGTTTGATCCTATTTTCAACAAACTCGTTTTTAAAATATCCGAGATACCGAGTTTTGAAGTCCCGAATAAATACCAAATCTTATTGCGAACTACAGAGTGGTCCAAGAAATTCCCTGGATTTGAAATGGTCATAACTTTTTTTTCTAGGGCGTTTTTTCGAATTTCTGTAAACGCCAAAATGTTTATCTTGACGGGGATTTTCGTTTTTCGGAAAAATTTTTTCCGAAAAACAAAAATCCCCGTCAAGATAAACATTTTGGCGTTTACAGAAATTCGAAAAACGCCCTAGAAAAAAAGTTATGACCATTTCAAATCCAGGGAATTTCTTGGACCACCCTGTACAAGTTCATTCTTAGGGTTCTTAAATGTGGTCTGGAACCGACGACTGTCACCCTTCGACAAGAATAGCAAATACACTCCCTCAAAATTTCTTTTACCGTATTTCCTCTAATAGAGCCCCCCTCTCTAATAGAGCCCCCCCCTTGTTTTTTGACTAGAACTTCAGAGTTAGGGCCATTTTTGATTTACAATTTCAAGATTTTTGGGCATTCGAAAAATAAAGCCCGCGGGGGCTCTATTAGAGGAAATACGGTATTCTTGAGTAAAGAGTACCCAGATATATGTCCCAGACCCCAGAAAATGTAGGTCAAACATTTATTAGTTAAAACTTCTTCACGCTGGCTCACACTGAGCCAAAACATTGCAGTACTATGCCATGAGCCTAAGTCCTGAGCCTAAACGTGTTGTACCAAAAAGTAACTACAGCGATTTTAGGAGGGTCAGATTCATGGGAGGAAAGTATTCGCTGCTGTCACCCAATTTTCTTCGTTTAACTTGTAAAACCCATCACCAAATATTTTTCGTTCTATATAACATTTTGCGATAGACTTTCTCACCAGCTCAACCGATTTTGAAAGCGGTACAGTTTATGTTCCCTGTTTATTAACTGCCCGATGTGCTGTCCTAATGTTATTACTTTTTTGCGACCATCTATCGTACCATCCTGAGGCTGGTCGAAAATTTCCCAGAATTGCATTAATTTTTCACAAATGTCTCAAAGACATGTTGAAATATATATTTTTGTATCTAAAAAGTAGGACGGCCGACTGCTAGCCGTTCTAATTTTGGCATTTGTGCACTTCGGGGCGGGTACGTGACGTTTCCCGCCCGGGCCGTTCCCGCCGGCCGTTTCTCGCCCTAGATCGTTTCCAACTTCAATAATCGTTTATTCCCGAAGCAAAAAATTATGCGGCACAACTTTTTGTCCTCAGGGATGTTTCCTTAAGCAATTTGTCATGTATTTCTTGCACTGCTTTCTCACAGCACACAACCACAATCCAACAAGTAACTTTATTTCTTCACCAACGACAAACAACGACAGCGGGAAACGATAACTTGTGACGACATAAAAAATAATTAATCATCTGTTTCGAAATTTCTCGCAATTGCTCTCAGGTACTCCAGCTTTGCTCTTATTAGGTACTCCTCGACTACTCGCAGGATTCTCTCATCAGCCAGGCGGTACTTGGTGCCCTTATTCTTCGGAGGAGCCCCAGCCAGCCACTTTTCGTACGCCTGATCCCTCCCAGTCTGCACGGTTCTCAAGCAGTCGATGAATTGATACAACGTTGGATGACTGACGGCAAGTTCTCCCTGGATCCTCCAAATCTTCGCAAAAAAGCAGATTTAAGAGCAATTATGGAATAAGAACCAAGTTTAGCTAAGCCATGTGCTGCCTTCAATTTTCCTTCAGTACACTCCTTGTAGAGAGTCAACAACAGCTTGACTCCACTTTCACTTATAATTTGACCTAAATTTAGTTTTGCTAAAAATATTCGAATATATCTGCGACAGAATATGACCAGTCAGATTTTTTACATCGGCAAAAGCTAGCAAGCACCTGGCTATATTGTCTAAAAAGTACAATGAGAAGCAAGATACGAACCACGTGAACTTCAAGGTACCTTTTCTCTTTTTTCGGTCAACTCGTCCAAATGCGCATTGCAGAGATAGCTAGTTCATCCGACCATTTGGTTTTATCGTTGAGAACTCCAAGCAACTTACTAACTACTTTTCCATCCTACCAAACTTTGACTGCCCTATCCTTTGAGTCTCGGCATAACGCAAGAAGATTGTTCATTGCCCGAATGATTTTTTCTCCTTCTTGCAGCCATCATATATGTGAATGCATTCTTAGAAAGGTTTGCCGCCATCCTTGCTGTTCTTGTGCCTCCAAAAGATGTGTTCTCCGAACGTCAGCTCGCACTTGTCGCACTTTGAGAGAACCTAAAAAGAACACTACATTAGCAAGATAAAAGATGCAAATAAATATACATTTAAGCTACCTACCCGGCTTTTCACCACTGTCGCTTCCTCGCTCGTCTTCTCCATCTGTTTGCTCGACTTTTCCCTGGAATCCCTGATCGGCTTCCTCAATTGCTGGATACATCGTACTGAAAGTAAAGAGAAAGTTGGACAGTCAAAACTTCATTACTCGAGCAGTACAAATACAAAAACAACAGACAACATAAAAACAAATCCAGTTGAACACTCTAGCAAAGTACAGTAAAGTAATCTATAATGAATCAAATTGAATTGTTGCCACTAAAATCTGAATTCTTGCCCATTTTTTGATTTTTTCGACAATTTATTACCGGAAAAAAAAAAAAAGGGGCAAGAATTCAGATTTTAGTGGCAAAAATTCAATTAGATTCATCTATAATTACGTATTATAAATATTATTTTAGCAAATCACAATAGATTGCATCGCAAAAACTAGTTTGTCTTGAACCGATTCAAAATTTATACTCAGGGCGGGAAACGTCCTAAGCAGATCTTCCCTTAACATTAGTTTATGGCTCATTTATAAACGTTGTCGTTGGAATATTTTTTTTATAAAACCCTTTTTTCGCCAACGACGACGACAACGACAACGACGACCTATATTTAAAAAATCCAACGACAACGCCAACGACAACGAAAACTTTTCTTCCAAATTAGACAAATTTCGCATTTTAAATCGAGAATTCGAGGAAGAACGTGTGGAGAATATAATTAATCCTTAAAATTCTGACTTGAAATGCAAAATTTGTCTTATTTGGAAGAAAAGTTTTCGTTGTCGTTGGCGTGTCGTTGGCGTTGTCGTTGGCGTTGTCGTTGGCGTTGTCGTTAGCGTTGTCGTTGGCGTTGTCGTTGGCGTAAAAGTGCCTGTATAAAACATTTTTTCCAACGACAACGACGACGACAACGACAACGTTTAAATGAGCCATTAAAGTTTACGTGCTCCGACAGCTATGTTACGAAGGCCTAGCCATACTGCCATGGGTATGGAGCATGAAGGCACATAGAGAGCGACACTTCGACCACATACAGCTTTACACCATTCCCAGGTGCAATATAGATGAAAATTTCTGACTTGAGGTTACACGTATTCACGAACTTGTTAAGCTGTATGCAGTTGCATTTCCAATTATAAGAAAAATAGAACTCACCTGATCAGCAAACCTGGGACCATTAATAGATGATTCAAAAAATAGCGTCTGAAAGCTGGAAAAAAGACTACTAAACCAATCAATAAGCTCATCACTTGACTTCCGGATATCTTCGACGTGTTTTATTGACGTTTTTTTCACTAAAGTATGGGACATCTACCTGTGAAACACGAAAATAATTCGTCGAAAATGGGTACATTGGGTATTAACAATAGAGATGAAGACAGGACAGGATCCTGTCCTGGTCCTGGTCCGTCCTGTTCGAAATTTATAAATGAAACAAAATCCTGGTCCTGGTCCTGGTCAAATTAAAAATCCTGGTCCTGGTCCTGGTATTTCGGCCAATCCTGGTGGTCGAATTTGGTAAATATACCGTATTTACTGTATTAAGTCCCCATGGGGAGTTATTTTTTAACCTCTAAAAAATCGAAAAATTTCGAAGTCGATTTCGAGATTTCGGGGTGCTCAATCAAAACCTGAAAAGTGTAATCAGGTAAATTCGCGGCAACTAAGAAACGCAAAAAACGGATTTGCGAAATGTTCGCTCTAGGCTGAGATATAAGGTCCGTAGGGTGGGAACTTATTAGAGGGTGGGGAGTTAATAGAGGGTGGGTAGTTATACAGTAAATACGGTAAATGGTATTTTTGCGAAACGTCATACTGAAACGAATTTTGATCGAAATTACCTTTGCATTTTTCACTCGGGTATTTTCATTCATTCATTTGGAATACAATCTGTTATTTTAAAGTGTTGATTTCTGCAATTTCTGGACATTAAGTTTCTCATTGTTTACTGGATGTAATGAATGTAGAAAAATGTCAATAAAATTTTGCTGACACTTTAAACCGGATTTCTGGAATTTAACGAAAATCTGGTTTTTGGACCAGGATCCCGACCAGGATCCTAGTTTTTAAAATTTCTAATCCTGGTCCTGATCCTGGTCTTGGACAGACCACAAAATCCTGTCCTGAAATCCGTCCTGTCCCGTTTCTTCATCTCTATTAACAAGGTCAAAAGGCCATTGGAAAAGTGTACCAAGCCTACAAAAACAGTACGAAATATCGAGAGAGCATACTTTGTTTTCAATATCGGCACAACAAAATAGCAAATAATTGTTAGAAAGTCATTTTTAGCTAGACATGATCGAGCCATTCTCGATACGCTACAAAATACGTAAATTAGCTGCGAAATTCCGAAATTAGCTGCAAATTCCGAGAATTTGCGTAACATCAGACAGCTAACATTAGACTACATTAATTGATAGGTTTCGAGCAAAAAAATAATTCAACGAAACCTTTATAATTTTAAGTAACTGCAGACTTCACGTCAAATATAAAATATAAAAAGTTGGCACCATTCCATTGTACCACCCCCCTCCCCCCAAAAGCTATTCCAGTGTACCCCCTCCCCCCCCCCAAAAAAACCAACTTTTTTATATGCACTCAAAAACCATTTTTATGTAAAATTTTGACATAAAAAGGCCAGAACAGCCATTTAAATAGGTTCAAGGGGGTTCACACTGGAGTAGCTTTTATGGGGGGGGGGATGGTACAATGGAATAGCGGCAAAAAGTTATATGGAACTTCAATCGTGTCGGAAATAGCAAATTCTCAGTAACAATTACAGGGTGTAACAATAATTTTGGAACTTTTGTTTTGTCCATAACTATTTTTATAAGCCCTTTTAAAAATTCTGTAAACGCAGATCGACTCAGAATCGAAAAGGAATTTTTTTGCTATGTAGAGTCAAAAACACGATTTTAGCTTGGTCTCCCCCTGTGGTTTACGCCTCGCCCATCCAGAGACCATACACAGTCCAGGACCCGAAACACAGGGGGGACCAAGCAAAAGTTGTGTTTTGACTTTATAGTATAAAGTCAAAAACATGATTTTCATCCATGACAACAAACGTAGTCGTATCAAGTTCAAACGACGAAAAAACTTGAATAAATACAAAATGGAAAACTCAGCAGGCGAAAATTTTAAATTTGAACAGGTTTCCTTTATTTTCTTATTGCTAATTGAAAAAATTACATGAGTCCAAAAAAAGTACAAATCTTTTTAAAAGACACATTTACATTACATTTATAACATTTATAAATTGCTTTTCGATTCTGAGTCGTTTGACTTTCACAGAATTTCGAAACAAAGCTTGAAAAAATTCTTATAGCCAAAAAAAAAGTTCCAAAATTCTTGTTACACCCTGTAATATAGCACAATATACTTAATAAGCTAGATGCTCATATTAAACCATAATTTTTAGGTAGAGGTGGAGACCTAGAAGACTATTCCGTGAACCCAGGAAATGCAGACCTGATCAGTGACCTGGCTATAGCCAATGAATACATTGGTTCATCTCCCACCTCCTGTTTTTGTTGCCGAGCATTTGTGTGCCATCGTCAGAAAAGATGTCCATGCTCCCGATACTTTTTTTGAAATTTCCAACAACAAGTAAAATATGACACCTAAAAAACAACTCATTTTTAATTGCTATCGTTTTTGTGTTGGTATTAAAATAGATAAAAAAAAGATGTGAATATGAGTTGTTATAGACACAACATTAGACTTTCATAATTATTATTCGTTAAAATTTTTATCTCTATATGTGTCAGTGTCCCCGAAAAATGTGGCGGAAATGTGCCGTAGATATATAAATATATAACAAAAATACGACCGAAAAGTGTCTGACCGGGAAACGACCGTCCGAAAACTGTCAGCCGAATGAGGACCGCTAAAAAATGTTTTAAACGCGTGCAATCACTTAAAATCGGAATCCCTGCCATATTTGCGACCAGACTGTGAAAACAGAACTGATAAACGCGTTTTAAAATCAGCTTAAAAAAGTGTCGAACCCTAGGTGGAAACGAACTTGAGGTGGTGGTCATCAAATCCATGTTTGACTGTAAATGTTTTAGTCAAACAAACGCGCCAATTTCAATTGTTTAAATATTTCAGTACATGAAAAATTCAAAAACATGAATAAATAAAAAACATTTTCATAAAACAAAGGATATTTCCGTCTTTTTTTAAAAGACATTTTAAAGTAATAATTCTGACGTCAAATCTTAAAAAGTCGATAGATAGATTTTTGGTCTCAAATAAATGACAAATTTTTAAATATAAGGCTTTTTGGAGCACAGTTCTATGTGCATCTCAAAATCAAGAGTACTTCTCGGAAGAATGACTAAGCGCTAGTGTTTGTGTGCATAGGCGCTAGTTTTTCAGTAAAAAAATAAGTTTTGTTTTTCGTTGCTTTTTCAATAGCTTTCACCAGAGCATCCCTAACACATCTCTATATGTAGTGGTTGAAACTATTTTTGAGTTAATTTTGGGCGGAATTGTTGTAGTTTCGATGACTCTGAACTTGCTCACTACAGTCAACTCTCGATTTAACGAACCCCTGGGAACCGGCAAAATGTTCGTTAAAGGGGCATGTTCGTGCGCGATGAAACACAATTTTCGGAAAAGAAAAGGCGCGAACCAGGCGTGCCAGAGATTTGAAAAAGATTTAAATTTTGTATATGAATTTTGAATTTCGTCAAACCCAGCATTGTGTGTGCAGCGAAAGGCATGAGTACTCAACTTAACCACCGTCAATCAGCCGGGTTGGGTCCCGAGTTGAAATTGAGCTGGACCTCTTTGGAGTGTCTCGTGCTCTGAGTTTTGGATTTGCTGAGCCTTTGGTTCGGTTGTTGGTTTATGTAACTGCTTCCTGTTGGTTATCCCTCGATTTCGGTCCAGGTAACCGAAATCGAAAATCTTGTTTACCTGACAGATCTACAAAAGAGCGAGAAAATTCGAGAAGAGTTGGTATGAAAATAGGATTATTACTTGTTCCGCCCTGTTCGCTATACAGAGTGTGCAGCCACGCACAGATAGAACGCCGAACAAAGACAAATCTAAAACTCGACAGAAAACCGAAATCAAGGGATAACCAACCGGAAGCAGTTACCCTAACAAACAACCGAACCAAAAGGCTCGGCGAATTCAAAACTCAGAGCACGAGACACTCCGAAGAGGTCCAGCTTAATTTCAACTCGGGACCCAACCCGGCTGATTGATGGTGGTTAAGTTGAGCACTCATGCCTTTCGCTGCACACACAATTGCTGGGTTTGACGAAATTCAAAATTCATATACAAAATTTAAATCTTTTTCAAATCTCTGGCACGCCTGGTTCGCGCCTTTTCTATTTTAAAAATTGTGGGCTGGAGTTTAGAATGTGACCTTTTTCTAAAAATGGTCAAAATCAGTTTTTTTAGTTGTGTAACATTGTAAAAAATGCTCAGCATTCATTTTATTGTTGGGAAAGCCAATTTTTCAAAAAAAAAAATTTTTGTCGAAAATTGTCAAAAAACGTTATATGCTCCTTAAATACCTGTTTTTCTTGTATAAAAATGTCACAAAAAAAATTTATTTCAACATTCCTTAAGCAAACTGTTAAATCACTCAATTATTGCCAAAACAAAAATACAGAAAAGGTTTTTTTTTCCATCAGACATTTTGACTTTTTCACATTTTTTACCTGCCTGCCTTCGGCAGGCACCCTAATTCAATAGGAAGCCCCTTTGGGGGTACATTGTTCGGGCCAAGGGCTGACCCTTTATACACACCTGCCTGCCTTCGGCAGGCACCTAATTCAATAGGAAGCCCCTTTGGGGGTACATTGTTCGGGCCAAGGGCTGACCCTTTATACACACCTGCCTGCCTTCGGCAGGCCCTAATTCAATAGGAAGCCCCTTAATTTCGATATGGGGGGAGGGAACCGCATAAGTACCGATTTTTTTTTGAAAAATTGGCTTTCCCAACAATAAAATGAATGCTGAGCATTTTTTACAATGTTACACAACTAAAAAAACTGATTTTTGACCATTTTTAGAAAAAGGTCACATTCTAAACTTTAGCCAAATTGTGTTTCATCACGCACGAACATGCCCTTTAAATCGAGAGTTTCGTTAAATTAAGAGTTAATTGTAGTCATTTTGTTTGATCGCTGACCAAATAGGCGTTGAAAAAAAGTTCGTTAAATCAAGAGTTTCGTTAAATCGAGAGTTGACTGTACTTCCTTTAAATTGGGTTTGGGCCCTTGCTATAGAAAAGTTCAGAAAGGAAGAGGCAAAATTGTGGTGGCAGGAATCGAACCAGCAGCTTTCAGTTGTCCGGGCTGATGTGCTACCATTAAACTACGCCGCCACTTCTTCCTTCTTTCCTAAAGGTCTATGCATATCTGCTCTTTTTACACCTACCCTATTTTCTCAGACTGTCCTCAGTCTGCTATCATCTCTCTGGTTTTCTATGAGCTAACCATCAACTCTCTTCTGCTGCGAAACATCTCGCAGGCTCTGCTGCGGAACACCTCGCAGGCAAAGGGAATGACCTAGACAGAGCAGATAACTACAGAGACCCCATGTGGACCCCAGAGATCATAGGACTGTATGTTGTGAACTTTGTTCACCATCCTCCCTCTGGATGAACCACTCGCTGCTACCAGAAAAGTTTAGGAAAGAAGAGGCAAAATGGTGGTGGGAGGAATCGAACCTGCAGCTTTCAGTTGTCCGGGATGATGTGCTACCATTACACTACGCCGCCACCTCTTCCTTCTTTTCATGAGGGTCTATGCATATCTGCTCTCTTTACACTATGTCTTCTTCTTAACTCTTTTCTGTTGATGGACGGTAGCTTTAGGTGACTGCACAATAGATGTTTTGTGCATGTTTTTTGACTCAGAAATTCGAGCTGAACAAGATAGTGTATTCATTTTAAAAAGTGTCATCTCTATGTGTAGTGGTTCAAACTATTTTTGAGTTAATTTTGGGCGAAATTGTTGCCGATTATACCTACCGCATAAATGAACTCTGGTGTGCATACATTTTTATGCATCCAGAGTCACTTTCGAGTGATTTGCGTCTAAGGTATTTGGGTGTGCGCATCTCAACTCCAAGCAACCAAGCCCCCTGCGCCCCCGAAGGGGTTTGGTTGAGGTATCATTCGCATCTTCCTTGCAAAATAAAACAGAAATAGGTGAAAGTATGAAGGAAGTCAGAAAAATGATTTGGATAATTTTACCTTTTGGATTATTTATCATAATTTCACCTTTTCGTGCTACATTTTGTGAAGATGGTGCAACAAATAATATCTTGCAGAAACTAGAATCGCAGGGCTACCTAATAGGGTTGAAACTTTGGAAAAAAGTTAAAAAATTCGATAAAAAGAGCTGATAGGAAAGGAAATTCAAATCTGTGACAGAAATGAGGAAATCTGTGACAGAAAAAGTGAATCTGTGACAAAAAAAGTATTGTCCGAAGTTGTTTCGTCGGACATTTTCAAAACTGAAAACACCATCTAGTTCAAAGTCGAATTTTGAGTCAGGACACGTGATGATCACGCTTGATCATTGCCATGTTAACCCTTAAATACGCACTGTCCCATACATGAGACAAATTTGGTAACGGCTATTTCAGGTTCTTTTCGTGTCACAGATTGTGTCACACAGACAAAAAAATTATCAAATGTGCAGAAAGTTTACCAAATATGCCTTTACCAAAATGAATTTTACCAAATGTGCCTTTACCAAAAAAAAATTCACCAAAAAGTTTTTTTTACCAAATGTGCCTTTTACTAAATGTTCTTTTACCTTTTTTGGTCAGCCCTGAGTAGCCCTACCTGGGTACACGGTGTACATCTCATCTACCGTTTTTCTCTAATTAGCCCACATGTGGGTTTATTTTTCAACCCCATAAAAATCTGAAAAATTCGAGGACAATCTCGAGATTTTTCGGTGCTTGACTAAGGTCCGAAAGTGGAATCGGTAGAGCTTTAAGGAGTTAAGGAAATGCAATAAAAAGCTTTGCAAAATATTTTCTCTACATCCTCGAAGTTGTAAGTGTTTTCGTTGTGCGGTATCCTGATCCTGCATACTGATATGATGGCCTTATATTGAACTTTATTGGTAAAGTGTCGTATCCATCCCACAGCCAAGTATCGTGCCGAAATCATTCCAAAAATTTGAGCCCAGGAACAAAATCATCGGTTAAAAAAAATACCTACTTAATTATTCGGGAACAATTCACTTTCTGTCAAAAACCCTAGAAAATTTGGGGCGTAATCGTTTCACAAATAAAATTTTCGCCAATAAGGTCGTTTCGCCAACTGCATCTTTTCGCAATGAAACCATTTCGCCAATGCATCTTTTCGCCAATGGAATCTTATCGCCAATGGAATCTTTTTGCCAATAGACTCTTTTCGCGTATACTCTCATTTTTTCGGCAAATAAGCGATGAGAAGTGTAAATGTGATTCAATTCGTGAAATGAGGTATACATCTGATAGCGAATAGATGACCTCTCAGGTTCGACTCCCAGTGGGTGGATACCAGTGTTTCACTGAGCTCACTCCGAGTGAGAATCTCACTCAATTTTCTAATATGTTCAGTGCG
The DNA here is from genome assembly GCA_004194705.1 of Ditylenchus dipsaci. Classification (NCBI taxonomy): domain Eukaryota; kingdom Metazoa; phylum Nematoda; class Chromadorea; order Rhabditida; family Anguinidae; genus Ditylenchus; species Ditylenchus dipsaci. The sequence continues at coordinate 458 of SADC01000554.1, read as the reverse complement.
TTTTCTTAACTCCCACTAAGTTTACTGATTCCGCGTTTCAGATTTTGATTGAGCAATCAAAATTTTCGAGATCGACCCCAAAATTTTCAGATTTCGGGGGTTTGAAAAATAAGTGCCCATGGGCTCTTATTAGAGGAAATACGGTAATTCTCACTAAGATTCTCACTTTCAGTGAGAATCTCACTGTTAGTGATATTCTCACCTAGAATAAAAACTGTTTTTTTATTCTCACTCTCACTCACAAGTTGTCACAAGTATTGTTCCAGCGCCGAGCGCTGGCTCGGCGCTTTCTTCCCTGCAGTAGCGTTGGCGCCAGAACAACACTGGTTGTGAGGGCAAAAAAAATCTCACTCACAATTTTGAGAGGGACAATTTTTTGTGAGGACAATTTTTTGATTTCTCACTCTCACTCACAGGCTTGAGGACAAATGTCATTCTCACTCACCTCTCACTCACAG
>SADC01000553.1:89868-198731 GCA_004194705.1 Ditylenchus dipsaci | reverse complement strand
ATTGGCGCTACTTGTAATATAGCCCCCAAAAAGCGCTACTGTAATATACCCCCCCCCCCCCAAAAATCGACCTACTGTCATATACCCCCCCCAAAAACCGACTTTTTTAGGGATGGTCAAAACCATTTTACACAATAATTTCGCCATAAAAAAGGACAGAAAAGCAATTTAAATGGGATTGCGGGCTGTATTGGGAGGGGAAGGGAATAATACAGGGGCCACTTTCGAGATGGTTGGTATCCTTAGAGTATATTCTCTAAGCGTCTAAGGGTGCTTTCAAACCCAGGAACTTGTGGTGCAGGCATAAGTTGAGTACTTTTCATGCACCAAGCGGATCAGCGGGGTGAACCGCGGGTTTACTCATAGGCCTAGCACTTTTGAGTGCTAGGCTGAATTTTTTGGATGCTGGGCCTCTGGCCCGGCCTTATAGAAACGAGGGAAATGCTCTTCGGCGAAAAAATTAAAGATGTTGAACATAGTTTTGAATACTGGGGCCTACCGCATAAATAACTCTGGTATGCATGTTTTTCATGCATCCAGAGTCGCTTTCGAGTGATTGTGTCTAAGGTATGTGGGTGTGCGCATCTCAACTCCAAGCCCCTGCGCCCCGAAGGGGGCGCAGGGGGCTTGAGAGTTAGAGATGCGCGCACGCACTTACCTTAGACATGATTCCGAGAAGTACACTTGATCATAAAATGCATATAGAGTCTATTTTGCCACGGCCGAGTTGAAAAACATGGTAAAGCAGCTAAAAAAAGTGGCCCTGTATTATTCCCTTCCCCAAACAGCCCATAATCCCTTTTAATTGCTTTTCTGGTCCTTTATGGCAAAATTATTGCATAAAAAATGTTTGGACACTCCTAAAAAAGTCGATTTTGGGGGGGGGGTATATTACAGTAGCTTTGGGGGGGGGGGGGGGGGTAATGACAGTAGCGTCGAATATTTAATGACCGTTATTCACAAGAAAAAGTAATGTCTGCTAGCACCAGAATTCTCAAATTTCTCAAAATTTTGAAGGGGGAATTTGTTTAACTTTTAGTTAAATAAATGTGGAAGATTGGGATTTTTGGAGATACAGACTGGGGAGATATATGTGAGGAGATATATAACCATAACTTGGACTCATGACAGTCGGGTCATGACAGTTGGCACTCATGACAGTCGGTCATGACAGTTGGCACTCATGACAGTCGGGTCATGACAGTTGGCGCTCATGACAGTCGGGTCATGCAGTTGGGAATCATGACAGTTGGGTATCGTTCCCTTGAACCCTATTTAAATGGCTTTTCTGATCCTTTATGGCGTATTATTACATAAAAATGGTTTTTGAGTGCATATAAAGTTGGTTTTTGGGGGGGGGGGGTACACTGGAATAGCTTTTGGGGGGGGGGTAAATGGAATAGCGGCAAAAAACAAGTACGCGAGCCAATTGGCTCGCATACATAAAAAAGGCGAGCTATATGGCTCGACCCATTTGGCTCGCGAGGACATGCGATTTAGGTCTTCGTTTGGCTCGCGCGAGCCAAATGGACAACACTGCTGCTGGCCTATAAAAATGTTCTTCTGTTATTAATTTTCGTGTTATTAATCATTTTCGAGAACCATCATTTGTGTATATTGAAATACTCCGTTTAGCTATCTGCTGAAATGCAAATCTTCGTGAAAAACTTTGACGGGCAAGACGATCACGTTGGAAGTAGATGCCTCCGACACCATCGAAGTTAGTTAAGAGTCTGTTGTAATTGTCTGGTTAATCCCCTATCTGCTTTTATAGAGTGTGAAGGGAAAGATCCATGACAAGGAGGGCATTCCGCCGGACCAGCAGCGTTTGATCTTCGCCGGTATGTCATTTAAATAGCATTGGCTATTTCGCAATACTTAACATTCGATATTCAGGCAAGCAGCTTGAGGATGGTCGCAGCCTTGCGGACTACAATGTGCAGAAAGTAAGCTTTAAGGGAGAAGCCTATTACCAGCAATTATCTTTAATTTAGGAGTCACGCTTCATCTCGTGCTACGTTTACGCGGTGGCAAGTCCATGGATCGCTGGCCAGAGCGGGCAAAGTTCGAGCTCAGACGCCGAAGGTCGAGAAAGACAGACAAGCGTAAGAAGAAGAGGGTTTGTTTTTGCTATTGGAGTCTGGAATACTTGAACCAACATTTATTTTGCAGGTCGTGCCAGCCGGCGTGCTCAGTTCAATCACCGCTTCATCAATGTGGCCGTTGGGGTCCGGGTCGCAAGCGTGGACCTAACAGCAATGCGCCTTAGTTAGCCCTACACTTCTGTTATGTATGTTGATCCGATCTAAATAAAACTTGTTGATAGTACTGTGGTGTTTTAATTGTTAGTCTGGTGAGATTCGGAACTTTTGTAACAGTTTCAGCTGGTTTGAGGGCTTTATATTCTCATATTTGTGATCATGCGTACGAGACCACAGTGAAAACCTCCACACAGCCGTTGGTTTTTGACATGCTTAGTTCATAAGGAAACAAAGCAAAGATTGTATTGGCCTAGGATAGCGTCAAAGATTGAGTTGGGATATTCCTGGGACTCCGTTTGTTTTTAACTCGTCGTTTTTTCTCAGCCTCGTGTCAACTTCTCTACATACACCGTCTCAGGGTATTGTGCAGTTTAGCCCAGGATGGCATTTGTTAGGTATAGTGTGTATTGCGTACGAAAAATCATTGTGTCGTAGTTTTTCAAAAGTTCGTCTTGTATTCGTAAGCGCTCAGTCTGGATAATTATTTTGGTGTGATCAAGCTTACTAGGGAATTTACTCGAACTGATATTTTTGGAAATATTAATATGGTTCTGTGTATTTCTATTAGAGTTGTAAATTTCAGCGGTGACTTAAAACCGGTGACCACAGCGGGTCACCAGATCTGGATGACCAGGGTAGGGGTCACCAGCTATCAACCCTTATTTCTACTGTAGTCACTGACTTATATCTTAATCTGCACTAATGATTTGATATCGTCATTACACGCTTAAAAATGCCCTCATGTGATCTCTCGAAGGCTGCGGCATTTTTATTTGAGATTCAAAATGATTAGGAAGCAGATTCGGGAGTCAACATGTAATTGATTTTACTGGCTTTGTTCCTTTATTTCTGAAACTGATATTTTGAGGAGGTATTGTAGAGTGCAAAGTTTGCGAAATTTATTAAATGGGAGTCTTTAATAACTTTCATGAGTTTATCTTGATCCATAACTCGCTGAAGTCTGAGCTTTACAAGCCTGGCATTGCTTACATGTTTTACTTATGAACCAGTGCTGTAAATGGTACCGGTGCTGAAGTGCTAGAGGTCGGTGCCTGGTGCGGTGCCGGTGCCATAATTTCAGGTAGGTAGTGCCGAACCGTTGCCGCACCAGCACGTGGAATGTATCGTAGCCGGCAACGGCTAACTAAGGTATAATTCGCATCAAAAACAGTATAATAATGTCGAAAATACTGTTCATTAGGGCTGTCCAATGCCAAAGTTGGCAACTTTGGCAAACCTAGTCAAAATTGGGGCGGCGGTAAATTCATCCTCGGTAAATTCATCCTCGGTAAATTCATCCTCGGTAAATTCATTCTCTGGTAAATTCATCCTCCGGTAAATTCATCCTCCGGTAATTCATCCTCCGGTAAATTCATCCTCTAATTTTGTCTTGACAGGAATAATTTTCATTATCATACTTTTTGAATTTTTTTTCGGGGAGCAGGACTCTGGATCATCTCCACACTACAGTAGCCTACTTTTTGTGCTTAGGCGCAGAATGGGCCAGTGTACATTAGAACGAACTCAAACATGTATTCTACACATGTCCCTCCAATCTTTAAAGTTACAAGTTCCAGTCCTGGGTAACATACATCATTTTTTCTTGATCAACATTCATAAAATAGTTTTTATAAGAATAGTAAGCCTGAGGGTAGGTAGTAGAACCCTCTGGCAATTCCCCAGATGGGTATCCACATCAAAACTCCAAATTTTGGATTTGGATTAAAGTAAGTAAAAATCATTGTAACATACCGTTTTTCTTTAATAATGACCCCGGGTCATTATTTTTCAACCCCTCTCAAAAATTCCGAAATTGTCAATCAAAAATGGCCTTAACTCTGAAATCCTAGTGAAAAATAGGGGGAGGGGTCATTATTAGAGAGGGGGTCATTATTAGAGAAAATACGGTATCCAGAATCGTATCCTGAACACGGTTTATAATACTAAAACAGCGATTTGACTTGCAGGAGCCCCAGTTTATGGCATACACGAAAAATTTGCCACCCACCCTTGGGAGTAGTCGGTCTTTTAAGGCATTTTTGACCAAATTTAAACCCTTTTTAGGCAAAATCTAGGTAAAAATGATAGATTTTGAACAGGTTTTACTTTCTGGGGCCTACCGCATATATAACTCTGGTATGCATATGTTTTATGCATCCAGAGTCACTTTCGAGTGATTTGTGTCTCAGGTATGTGTGTGTGCGCATCTCAACCCCAAGCAACCAAGCCCCCTGCGCCCCCTTCGGGGGCGCAGGGGCTTGGCTGGTTAGAGATGCGCGCACAGACTTACCTTAGACATAATTCCGATTTAGACTCTTGATCGAAAATGCATTTAGAGTCTTTTTGCCCAGCTCCAGCAAGAAAAATGTGATAAATCACCAAAAAAGAGCCTAAAATACCTAAAAGTTTTTACTACTTACTCTCCTGGCCAGTGGCGTACGCAGGAATTTCTGACGGGGGGGGGCACCAGGCCATTTTCAGGCCATTTTACCTACACCGTTTTTCAAATTTTCGAGGCCATTTTACCTACACCGTTTTCGGAAAATCTGACGGGGGGGGGGCGCGTGCCCCCTGCCCCCCCCCCTGCGTACGCCCCTGCTCCTGGCTTATCTACTCAGGCACCTGCTCACCTACCCATACCTAGGTACGTCACGACCTACCCACTCCGGTACTATTGTAGGTCGACCTGGACTATTTAGGGAGGATATAAACTATAAAGGGTATATCTGAACCTTAAAGGTTGCATCTTTACCATTGAGAGAAGATCATGATCATTGAAGGTAAATCTGAGCCACTTGGGGTGGACTGGTGCTACTGCAGGTAGATGAGGACCGTTGAAATAACAAACAAATATTTTTACCCAATATTCCTGTCAAGACAAAATCGATTTGTTGGTTTGAGGAGCCGTGTTTATAACGGAACCCTCACATGACTGCTTTTCCTGCATTTAATTGTGTTTAGGCTAATCAATGGGAAATCCAAAGCACCGAGCTGGCAATTTTTCACATCGAGTGAAGAAGTGGTCAATGGCAAAAAGAAAACCGTAGCTACATGCAAGTTCTGTCCGGCTCATTACAATGGAAACGCAACAGACATGGCTTAGCACGCCAATTTGCTCAAGAAACCGAAACAAAGGAATAAATCGGATGAGCCGGATTCAGAAGAGGAATAAAATGTTGAGGAAAATAATATTGTGAAAGAAATCGATGAGTTTGATGGATTGTTTGATGAGGAATAGAATTTATTTTTGTTCGTTTTGAATAAAGTTTGATGTGTACACTTAGTTATTTTTGTACAAAATTGCCTTGGTCCCCCCTATTGTTCAACTTTGGTGCAACATTGGCAAAGTTGGCAACTTTGGCGCCAACTTTGGCACAATCTTCAACTTTTGCAAAAGTAGACAACCTACGGGTCTAGTAAACAATACGCTTCCATTTTCGACTTCGTCCCCGGGCTGTTTTTTTTTATCGAAAACAGCTTGGTACGACCTGTCCATTATGGATTTGTTAATATGGTGATCATAGTAATGATGGTGATTATAGTTAACATCATCACCTAAATCATGATCAACACTAAAAAAGGAGGGACCAAGCTGTTTTACAATAAAAAAAAACAGGGGTGACCAAGGCAAAAAATGGAAACGCATTGTTACTAGAACCCAACCCTACTGTTCATATTCGCAATTTAGCTGAAAAAATTAAAAATTTATTTAATATTTTTTTTAATATATAAAAATTAAAAAATTGTCACCGCACCGGCACTACCGGTTCTCGGTGCGGTGCCCGGTGCCAAATCTTGAAGATCGGTGCCCGGTGCGGGGCCGAAATTCCAAAATTCACAGCACTGTTATGATCACACAGAAAAAAGATGCCCAGAAGCAGCATGAACATCCAAATGAAAGTGAAAATCATGACGGGAAGACCTCCACTTGGTGAAGAGAACAGCACAATCAATAAGACCAGTATAGAAAGTAGGACCCAGACTAGTAGGACTCGGGAATACATCATAAACTAAGTTCTTATTAGTGTACACCCAAGGGGCTGACTCAGGTGTGCTTTTATGATTAGCTCGACTCTATATAAATTACTGTACTGAACAGCTTCGAAAACCGTCACCTGGATACTACTAACATCTAGGAGCTTCCACCGGAGTACTGATATCTAGGCATTGCCTTTGTACTAATACCTGACCTCTACCTAGGACGTCCAGCTGGATAACTTGAATACAATCTGAAATTTTGGCGGCAGAAACCCTACTTTTAATCTGTTTTTTTTATCCGTTTGACTTTTAATCAGTATTCCAAAATTACAGAAAACGACTTTTAAAGGGGCATGCCACGCTAGTAAGAGGTGATGCACGGGAATTCAAATTTTTTCCTAATCATTGAAGTTCTATACGCATTTTTTAACGGCTGTACCTGAAAACACCCGTCAAAATCATTAAATCTCCCGTCAAAATCATTAAATCTCCCGTCAAATTTTTAACAGTTCTCGTTCTCGGTGTATACCTTTCAAATTTTTTATTTTTTTGCATTAGCATGTAGCCCTGAATTTCTAGTTTCTGATAAGCTATCAACTAGCTTGATACAATTTCGAAAAGTGGTAGAACAATTCATTTTGAAAAAAAGGTATAGTTTTGAAAAACTCAATTTTACTCCCGTTTTGCTTTCTAGAAGAACTTTTCACGTTGATTCTCGTGGTGCCAATCGTTTTTCAAGCCTAAGCCGAAAAAGTCGAGAAAAAAGCAGTTTGAAAATCTTCTAAATGACGTGATCCTATGATATGTTGTTAGAAAGCAATAAGAATTTTTCGTAAGATATAGCTATGACTGTAATGAACCAAAATGACCGCTGGAATCTGCTCTTTCATATGAGTATATATGAGCAGCAACTTGTTAGCAAAAAGCTTGACAGCCAGCGTCCAACATAAAAAAACCACCATTTTCTTACCTATCAAATTTTCACGTGATAGAGCACAAAAACCTGCATCAGACCCCATTGTTAGATCACAGGTAAGATTGTGTTTTCTTTCTTGAGAGGATGGAAGAACTAGGCTGGCAGCCTTTTCGTGGATGCAGGATTCTGGTTTTACTTTACTGGGCTTGACAACACAATTATTATAAAATTTAAATTCTGTCATGATCAAAAGACTCGCCAAAGTTTTGACTATCTTTTCGTATCCCACTTGCACAGATATTTGGATGGAATATCGTTTTCCAACCCAGTAGAGTTAACCAGAATCCTGCATCCAGGAAAAGGCTGCGAGCCTAGTTATTCAATCCTCTCAAAAGAGATAAAAATCAATCTTACCTGTGATCTAACACTGGGGTCTGATGCAGGGTTTTGTGCTCTATCACGATGTCTTTATAAAATTTTAAGAAAATTACGAAACCAAGCGGCAACCACGTGCATTTTCATTCAAAGGCATCTGGTTTTCGGGGGATTCCGAGGTCAAATAAAAACTCGGCCAATTAACCCGCCAATTGACAGCAATTGACCGAAAAGCGGTCAATAGTAAATTTCCATCTCAGTATCTTCTACTGTTTTATGTCTATTACAGTTAAGCCTCTCGTAACGTAATTTCAGCCGTGATTTGTTTGGTCTACAAAACCTATTGTTTTGTCGACCCTTTATTAGATATTTTTGGGAGGGTTGACTGTTGGGAGATTTGACTGTATCAGGAGAGTTGACTGTAGCACAGTCTGCAAATAGCGGGTATTAATTGATCGATTTCTTATCAACCGGTCGAATAATATATATGTATTAATTGACCGCTCATTTGACCGTCAATTGATCGGTCGATTGACCATTGTCCAACCCTATACTGTTTGCCTCATCTTCCGCATTTGTTTTTGTTTTATATTTTCACCCGTGATAATTCTGGGTGCTGCAGGCAAACAACACACCACCAAAGGTCTAGAGGCTATTTTGTGCAAAGCAAGCAAGAACTGCTGTCTACATCAAATAGTTTTCCTTAGCTTATTTGAAGTTTTTTTTGATGTAAATAGCCTGTCGGAAATTCTTCTGTCCTAATTAATCCGAAAAAGAAGAAATAATCCGAGAAAACACATTTGCCAGCCCAATATGTGCAAGATCAATAGCAAAATTTTGTTACAGTCAAAGGAAAATCGTTAGTGTGTTATTAATCCAGTGAAATGTGATCTTTTTAGTAGACCCACCTGAAAGTGTGTGTTGCAAGAGCAATAAATGGCGGTGTCTTTTGTGTATTTGATATTTCAAACATCTGTGTGCAAAAAGTATTATAACACCTTACTTTTTTTTACAAAAAACAAACTTCTAAGGGCACTTATGTGTGTCGGGACCTTAGTATGTGGAGACAAACACTTCTATAAAAAACCGCTTTGTTTTTAGTTTGTATATGCAATAACTTATTCATCAATCAAGATATAAATATTAAACCTATTTTTAAGTTTTATATACGACGCTCCATAAAACCATTTCTAAAACTACGCGTAGGTAGGTTTGCTATTAAGTATTTTAACTAGAGATGGAAACGGGACGGGACAATTCCCGCCCTTCGTATGAATTTTAAGGGATTGTCCCGTCCCGGAATCCCGCCCGCGAACTTTTCATAAACTGTCCCGTACCGGTATCCGTCCGGTATAATTCCTGTCCGACTGTCTCATTCCGAAAAAATTTCTAGGTTTTAAGAAATCCCATTTGTCTTGAGACTAAAAATCTGCCACCCACCAGGGAACTGCAAAAAGTGCTGAATTTAGCACCGTTTTTAGCACCAAAAAAGTGCTAAAGAAAACCATAAATTACTCATTTTTGCTTTAGATCAAGTCTTGAATAAAAACTAATAAATATTTTACTGTTAGTCAGCTACAAAATGAGATATCGTACATTGAATTTGGTAGTATAGAGTAAAATAGGGTTGTACAATGGGAATATTCCCGGAACATTGGAATATTCCCGCGTTTCTCGCTATTTTCCCCTATATTTGGGAATATTCCCGGAAATATTCCCAATGTTCCCGGGAATATTCCCGGGTTTTCCATATTTCCGGGAATTTCTACAACTCTAGAGTAAAAGATAGAGGATTCAGATTACGAACAAAAAAAGGTGCTAAAAGGTGCTAAAATGGATTTTAGCACCTTTTTAGCACTATTTTTTGTGTGTTTTGTACCATCATATTCTTTTACTCTGTACTACAAATTCAATTACGATATCTAATTTTGTAGCTGACTAATAGTAGAACATTCATTGGTTTTTATCCAAGACCTGATCTCACGCAAAAGAAGAGTAATTTTATGGTTTTTCTTTAGCACTATTTTAGCACTGTTTTTTGGTGCTAAACGGTGCTAAATTTAGCACTTTTTGCAGTTCCCTGCACCCACCGCAATTGTTCAAATTCCCAATTGTGTAATCCCTCATACTCTTCACTGTTGTCTTCCGCGTATTTTTTAACTATTCACTAAACAATATATCATCAATCATTTAAATATGCAAATTTTTCAAAATTTCGGCCCTGTTCGAAGATTTTTCTTGTTCCGGCATCCCTCCGGAAATTTTTCATTAACTGTCCCGTCCCGGTATAATTCCTGTCCCGGAAAAAACATTATTCAAAATCTGTCCCGTCCCGAAAATGTCAAATTTCCATCTCTAATTTAAAGGGCGAAGGAGAAAGCAATTTAGGTTGAAAAATTCGGCCTCGGTGCGCAGTGGATGAGCAATCGAGTTTTATGGCCGGGAATGGTGCGCAGGTTCGACCCCACCTGTTGGCACGCTGTTTATTTTGGATTGTTTGACCAATGTCTATGAGTAGTTCTGCTTTTTAGCGTCAGACTCGAATTACCCCAAAATATTGGCCAAGCAAGGATAACCCGGAAAACTAGCGTGCCACCACGTGGGGTCGAACTTGCGCACCATTTTGGGCCATATTGTCCACTGTGTACGATGTTGAGTTTTCAACCTAATGGCTTTCCACCCCCTTTCTTAATCGATTCTGCATAGGTGACCTTTAGCCAACATATCTGACAAGCAGAAGAGCCTAAAAATGATGTCTGCTTGTCAATCCAAACCTAAGAAGGTGAAAAAGGTGTTAATTAGAATAGATGGCCTTAATATTGCTGATTTTGTGACTCTTTGCCTTCTGGCTATAATCATACTTATTGAGTTCAGCGAATAATAGTACAAATCGCCCAATTAATTAAACTATAAATGGAAAAAAGCTGTGCATTAATAAATAGAAAAAGGCTAAATAAAAATATGCCGCCTTTTGATTACATATTTTCCATCGGCTGTGTAAAACTTTGACATGATTAACAATGCCATCAATGTCATTGCCAAGCATTACTATTTTGAAGGGTCATGGTCACCATTCTAAATTGTCCCCGCCAATTCAAAAATTTTACCTAAACATTGAATTTCTGTGAGGTTTTTTCACCCTTGTTTCTAACAAAATAAGTGTCTAGAACTAAATTTTAGGCAAGTTTTGTTGAAAACTAGTTGAAAAATCCGAACAGAAGATCAATGATTAGGAATTTTTTTTTGAATTGGTGAATTGTATTTTTTGAATTGAATTTGAATAAGGGAACATCCGTTGTCGGAGACGGCAATAGTCCTCTGATGAAAAATATTGTTATTTAAAATACCATCTAAATTTTAATACTTTGTGTCAAATAATTGTTTTGCTCAACTCCTTCCAGCTTACAAAAAGACATCGCCGCGTATCCGTTTTGAAAAGAAATTTAAAACACTATACTCACAATTCATCACACAAATCCACAAAAAGACCTATAACAAATTTTCAGGTTATTTATAGAACAAAACCCTTAAAACCGATTTTCTAAGTTTTTCGAACCTTCAGTCAAACGGCTATTTCAAATGAAGAATTCGGTATGTTGGTAACAAAGCTGCTTTTTTCAAGATCGGTTTGATCGCACTTTTTCATTTTTACTATCGTTTAATCAAAACCTATCTCCACTATTTTTTTTGTCATAAATAAACTGGTTTTGTGTATTCGGTTTAATTTTGTCCACATTTTTCAAGCCTCATTTTTAGTTTTACCCGAAAATCTGGTTTCCGGTAACGATCGGATTCTATTCTAACAAGGACATCCACGAACTGTAAACTTCGACACGCAATTCTGATAACGCCATCTTGTAGAGCATAGTCGATTTACTATATAAAATTTTAATATTTTTCCCCGTGGAAACAAAAATCGAAAATTGGAGGCCTGAGAAAGTTTAAAAAATGACCAAAAATTGCCTTGGTCCCCTGTTGTTTTTTGCAAAAAAGTTAATTTTTTAAGAATAAATTTTCGTTATGCTTTGTATATTGCTTTTTTTTATTGAACTACGGCTGTCAATACATGCATTTAGCAGCTGTGAACATTTAACATAATGTGATCAAAGCATAAGAACTTCTCACAATAAGCACATCTGATAAAACATTGCTTTGAACAAGCACATTTTGAACTGACTGGATAATCTTGAAGGCAAAACTGTGGGGTGTGCGGAATTCCTGTGGCCTATTTTTAACTTCTCGAACAGAACGTGTTTATCATATCTAAAATGAATGTGATATATATATAACGAAAATTTATTCTTAAAAAATTAACTTTTTTGCAAAAACAACAGGGGGGACCAAGGCAATTTTTGGTCATTTTTTTAACTTTCTCAGGCCTCCAATTTTCGATTTTGTTTCCACGGGGAAAAAATATTAAAATTTTATATAGTAAATCGACTATGCTCTACAAGATGGCGTTATCCGAATTTGCGTGTCGAAGTTTACAGTTCGTGGATGTCCTTGTAAGACCTACTGATTTTTTTCTTTCCACAGCAGAGGCGGGAAAAGTGAAGAAAAGTGAAGCTATATACTTTTTTGTATATTGACATGTTTATTGTCTTCTAACTTATACTCCAGTCACTTTCCCAGCCTTTTGATTTGTAAATTTAACGCCTTTTGGCGGCGGTAAGTCTCTTCAATCCCAGACAAAATGAGGACATTTGCTTGTTTTTCCTCAGGCAAGTGTGCATAACTAGCAGACCCTCGTTTACGACTCTTGATAAATCTGAGAAATGCACACGTCTACAGCATTTGTAATTTCGATTCCTATTCACATTAATTTCACTATAAATTAATTTCATTATAATAATTTCTCAGTATTAAATTGTTTTTAAAGAATTTGTATTTTAAAGCATTGATATGTCTGGTCATCAGTTATTTCTACAAACTTAAGTTATTGCTAAGTCGTCTAATAAATTTTGAAAACTAAAAAGTTATTTTAATCAGTTTTTAGTTTTATAGGATCAAATTGAAAACTCCCGACAAATGTGTGAAATTTCCCGACTAATTAATTAATTTTCCCGACAAATTTTTAAAACAAACATATCTCAGTTTTTTTCTTATCATTTTTTATTTTTTTTAGACCAGCATGCAGCCCTACTCTTCTAGTTTCTAATGAGTCATCAAACAAATCGTTAAAATTTTTCAAAAATTGAGAAAAGTTGGTTTTTATTTAACAACTCCTTGTTTTATGTAAACTATTTTTTCTCAATGTTTTTAAATTATAACAGTTTGGTTGATGGCTCATTAGAAACTAGAAGAGTAGGGCTGCATGCTGGTCTAAAAAAAATAAAAAAATGATAAGAAAACAGTGAGATATGTTCGTTTTAAAATTTGTCGGGAAAATTAATTAATTAGTCGGGAAATTTCACACATTTGTCAGGAGTTTTCAATTTGATCCTTTCAAAGAGTAGTTACAGCGATTTTTGAAAGGTCAGATTTATGGGGGGGGGGTATACGCTACTAGCGCCGAATTTTTCGTGAATTGGACCATAAAATGAAAACTTAGAGTCGGACTACCGACTTCCTATTTCCTACGTCCACTATAAACAAGCTTTTTGAAATAGAATCTCTAGAGTAAAGATCCCTTTTGCCTTCCCCAATTCAGAAAAAAATGTGGAATACAGTCAAGTCTTAATTTTACGGCACTCTTTAACCTTCTGTTCAATGGTCATTTCATTGTTTTTTTACATTTTTCTTGTTAAAAACCAAAATAAATGTTGGATAAGAGTCTCAGGGTATTTTATCATTAACTATATTTTTATCCAAAGACTGCTGTTTGTCCTCAAATCGATTAGATGAATTTTTGGCGCCCAATAATTATGCAAAATAACCACACCTTCTTACACCAAACCACGCCCACAAAAACAGACTTTCTGCTTGCATATTAACTACTGTTTCTAGCCAGGTTGTGACTTGTCACTACCATTTATCTTGTGCCTATTTTGGTTTATTGGCCAAAATATTGATCTCATTTTTTTTGTTTCTAAAGACAATTTTTTTGGAAATACACAAGTTCTCATCCTTTTTGCCTAAAGGTATGTGTGCTGACCATATTATTATTTTTTTTTGGAAATGGGAAAACAAAAGATAAGGTGTAAAGGAAAGCTCTTATTGATCTATTTCATGTATGGGATTTGGGTTAGGCAGGCCATCCAAGTTTTGTGTCTCAGTTGGAGACTTTTGTTCAGGACTCAATGAACACACTAATGAGATATTACTAATTTTTAATACTACATGTGTTTCTCAGCTGCCATAGACACCTTCGATTAATAATTGCATGATGCTCTCATTCTTAGATTTTCAAATTTTAATTCTGTTTTGCTAGTGACTCATAATATTAAAATATTTTCTGAAATCCAGATCAGTTGAGATGAGGCTAAAATAATTTCAGTGTTGTAAGACATAGCTATTTTGATCAGACCAGCCTGAAAAATAACAGATTTTGGAATGCCTTTTTTATTAACTGTGAAAAGCAAGGTCATAAAAGAGCCACGAGCTGATTACCTAACAGCAAAACAAGGTTTCAGTCTAATATTAGGCTTAAAAATTGCTTTTCTCGCGAACATTGGTCCCAGATTATGATTGAATAAGGTCTATTTACCTCTGAATATGCCTTTCTGGATTAATCTGAAACGGCTTTCTTGAGTTTACATGGTTGATTACTTTGCCTAATATTTTTGACTTACCTTTTCTAAAGATGGTCAATAATTTTTTTTATTAATCCTTGTGTCTGTCGTATAAAAACACATGCGATTATCCATTTGGCAATGTCAAAAAATTCGCCATGTATATAAACTGTTGACTTTAATCCACTGGGCAGACGAATATACAGTAAGTGAGATAGGAGAAGTTTTAAGGGGCAGTTGAAGAAGCACTTGATTAGTGTTTTGTGAAACAATAGTGTTAAAGTGAAGGGCTTGTGCCTATTTATTGGCACTTACTCACTTTCACACTCCATCTGTTAACACAATCACTCCTCTTAAGGAGGTAATTAAACTCACTTTTTCTGGCTAAGATGTATAAATAGAAAGACCATCAAGTATCAGTGCCAGTAAGGACTGCTGAAGTTGTTGCAGTCACAAGCAAATGCCTTTTTTGTCATGGCATAGATATTGCTGCTTTTATGTCTGTTAATTCGAATATTTTATTCATAATGTTATGGTTTACAATGTCGAAAACAAGATTTCCTTCTGGTCCTTGTGGTTTTTGCAGTATACAGTCAAAACTCATTAACAACCCATTAACCCATTAACGCAGCCCCAAAAGTTCGTTCCCGCCTAGGATCCAACACTTTTTTACCTCGATTCTTTAAAAATTTTCGTAGTTCTGCTTTGACAGGCTGGCTGAAAATATCGTCAGGATTCCGATTTTGCTGACCGTTTTAGCGAAGAAAAAAGAAAAAAAACAAAAACTCCCATTAAAGGGGCATGATCGTGCCCGATGGGGAGAAAAGGCGCGAACCAGCAGTTCATTTCTTTCTCGATAAATTTTTTCATTCGTTCTCGTCTAGATTTTTAAGCTTTCTGGCTAGTTTTTAGAACCAGTATAAGGTCATCTATATTAGATTTGACGCAGAACGAGTGAAAAATGGAACGATTCAAAAAAAATTCGAAAAAAACTGCTGGTTCGCGCCTTAATGCACGGGCATGCCCCTTTAACGTAAGGTTTTTCGAAAATATGGTTATGTTGATGGGAGTTTTTGCTTTTAAGGGATAAAAGTTTTTCATTGGCTGGAACGATCATCGGAATCCTGACGATATTTTCAGCCAAACTGTCAAAACAGAACTAGGAAAATTTTTAAAGAATCGAGGTTAAAAAGTGTCCGACCCTAGGCGGAAACGAACTTTGGTGTTTCATAAATGGAGTTTTGACTGTATCTACTTGGCTGGGTGTCGAATTTATTAAAACTTTGGAGCATGTTCGCAAGATATGAAAAAAATGAGATGAATTGCAGTTGAGATGGATACCGCCCAAACCACAGGGGTATGAATGGAAAATAATGTTTTTAACGTTCTATACCAAACAAGATGGGTGCTCAAAGACAATCAAATCTAGGGAACTTTTTTATTTGCAAGGTGGACATAATATTGTCATGTTCTCTTTATTTTACAGCCTCAGCCTATCAAGCAATCGGCATGTTAGTTTAAAGTCTTTGTAGCTGTAAATGCGCCTTGTATCAACAATAAGCACTTTATTCATTAAAAGTTTCGGTTTACTTAAGTGCCTTTTTGCATGTTTTACATGAGTGATATGTGTTTGTTCTAGCTTTTAATACATGCAAATTTGCCGACAATGGCCTTGTTCTGTACTCTCAGAGCCTAATCCTCAACTATATAATCATTTTTATCCAAAAAGAACTGATTGCTTTTTTTTAATTCACAAAAACGACAATAATAATGTTTTTTGCAGATTGAGTTATTTTCTGCTAGCACATCTCATTTACTATCCACAATGATTCGAGGCTTAAAGAGAAGGACGTCTTTCAGCAGCACAAACAAAAAATCCCCTAAAGTTAGTAAAATGCAATCGCTCAGAGTTAGCCAAGTTCCAGAGGTCAAAATGCCTATCAAAACAGGTCAGTCAGCATTCATTTTTTTTAAATTGTTAGCTCTAATAAGATGGTATTTTCTCTCTTGACGATAGCATAAATGAGATACGATAGGAAAATTAAAATGACCGAAAATAACCCTTGCTAAGCCGGCACCCCCTCAAGTTCGTTCCTGCCTATGGTCTGACACTTTTTCTGCCCCTATTTTTGAAATATTTTGTTTATTTGATTTGACAGTCTAGTCAAAAAAAATAGCATGGATTCTGATTTCGATGGTCGTTTTTCCGAAAATTTTCTATTTACCGGTGGGGTTTGACAGGGGTTACTATATTGGAGGGGCCACTATACGGGGGAGGGGAGATACTGTATCGAGGTATGACTGTACCCTCTATCGTAGGCGTACCCATGATTTTCTGATAGGCGGGGGGGAGGTTGGGCTAAATAGGCTAAAAATCCTGCAAAAAAGCCGAATGAGGCTGAAAAAAACTAAAAAGCGGCTAAAAAATCCTGACGGGGGGGGGGGGGGGGGACTACAGCCCGGCTAGCTCCCCCCTCTGGGTACGCTTATGCCCACGATCTATATACTAATTTGTGGCTACGATGATAGACTTTCATTTGTGCTATCACAGAGAGATATTGAAATTCTTTTAATTTGAACTAAAATTCAAAAACATTAAACATTCGATTTATCCAATTTCTCACCATCCTACCCTATAGGAAAATTATTCAGAACAATTTTAAAAACGCTATTGCTTTCCTATTTCAGAGCAACCAGCTAGCTTCGGCTTAAACGGCACCTGCACACTGTCTACAAATCAAGTCTACACCTACGAAAGCACCGAAAAAACATTATGGAGAAGATGATGAACCAACAGGAAATGCGCACTGATAGACACTTTTGCGATGTGACATTTTCAACGGAAGGCAAGCAAATTGAAGCTCACCGAGTAGTGCTTGCCTCTTGCAGTCCTTATTTCAAAGCTATGTTTACTGGAGGTTTCAAAGAAAGCAGAGAGAGTAAGTTTCTTGAATTAAAAAAATTTACTAAATGCTATTCAACTTTCAATTTAAGGAGACATTCAAATGCCAGGTGTGGACTGGGAAACCCTCGAGAGCATTGTTAACTTCTGCTATACTGGCAAAATCAAAATCACAGACGCTAACTGTTTCATCGTATTGCCTGCAGCGTCGTTTATGCAAATTGAAGAACTGCAGGTAGAAGCGTCTGCTTTTAGAAAAAATCGGAATTCGTGTGATTTTCGAAAATACAAAAATCGAGATAAAGAAACTGTGCATCCTATGTTTAGGTTTTTGTAACGAGACTCAGCTGTAATTTACTTCATTTTTCTCGTGTCTTGCTTATACCCTGACACTAAGTTGAGGCGTAATTTTGAATGGAGATTATTACTGTATCTGTCAAGAAAAAAATGATGTTTGCTGCCTGCAGGATTTGAACCTGTGACCCGAAAAAATTGCCTTGGTTCCCCAAGAAAAATTCGAAAATGCCTTGGTTTCCTTTGGCTCGAGTTATAAAAAAGTAGGACCACGGATGTCAAATGCTATACAGAGACATAAAATATCAAAAACTCCCGAAATTTGAATAATAACCTAAGTTTACAGGAAGAATGCGCTCGTTTCATTCAAGCCGGTCTTTTGCCCACAAATTGCCTTCAAATCCATAGTTTTGCCAACAAACATTCTTGTCGAGAACTAGAGAAATACGCTTCTGACTACGCTGTCCAACTTTTCTGGTACATAATATTTTTTAAATTTCCAAATACCAAAACTTTAAAATTTCAGGATGTGATGGCTACTGACAGCTACCTCCAACTGCCTTTAGAGAACTTGAAAGTGCTTTTAAAAAGCGACAGCTTGGGAGTTAAAAGCGAGATCAGGTGTTTGCGGCAGTCAGAAAGTGGATTGTGCATGATGAGTGCAATCGCAAAGAGCACCTTTTGCAGCTGCTGGAAACTATCCGAATGCCGATGTTGAGTGCCCAGTTTCTTGTGGAGACAGTATCCAAGGACCCACTGATTCGAGCTCAGGTCAAATGTAGAGATATTGTTGAAAATGTCAAAGTAGGTTTTTTTTGAGAAATGTAGCAAAAAATAAGTTATTACAATACAATATTCGATTAGACTTGCACCTCTGTCCTGCAGAAGCCGCGAAAACAGTCCATTAGCGAAGAGTCAACACACCATGCTGAGCCCAAGAATAAGCTACTCCAACCACGGACTGTTTGGTAATTTTTTAGAAGTATTATAAAAGTTAAAAAAACAGATCTTCAAAGGGGGTACAGCGTTGCTGAGCAAAAAAGACCAAAGGCCAAATTTTCTTGAAGCGTATTCTTACGGTTCTCACCCAATCTCACGCAACGCGTGAACGCTGGCTAGTAATTCACAAAAATCTAGGCAAAATACTATAGTCGGATCGATTCTAGTCGGAGATGTCAGAAAGGTTTTGTTTTAAAATTAGATGAAGTAACCTATAATTCCAAATGGGTTTCAAAAAATACATTTTGATAAATGAATAAAAACTAAATGATGGGTTTCAGGATTGAAACCACAAAAGACAAATGAAGAATTCGGAAACCCATCAGACAATTTTGTTGCATTTTTTGTAAATTTTTGAATTGCTAGCAATTGGGTGTTAGCTGACGTGTAATATCTACCACCATCAAAAGCTTTGTGGTCACTCCACAATTTGTTCGGCTGCCGGGTTCTTTTATAGAACATCAAATTTTTTTCTGTATTCTGACGAAAACATGATTTTCGATTAAACCTATGGCTGGGCGCTCAACCAGTTTCACATCCAGGGTAGGTATTAAGACCCTAGATCATGGATAAGGATCAAGGATAATCTTTGATCTCTGATCCATATTCAGCTACGCGGCTAGGATCAGGATCAAGGGTTCCTGATCTGGAGTCTGAATACCTGCCCAGGTAGGTACGGGTCCAAAGCACAGAAAAGTCAAGAAAATTGTGTTTATGACGTCATACACTAACATTTTTATTATTATAAACTATGCTTAAATCAACATTCTTTTGAAAAAGACTTTGCTTTACCACCCGATTTTCAGAGGATAATGCTCGCCGATCTGTGCTTACTGTCCGGATCCCCGCTTTCTCTCAGTTTATGCACCACACCCAGCCCTTCTACAGTGAGCCCATTGTTGTGTGTGGACTGTCGTGGCGAGTGGTAGCCAAAGTGATTCGCAACACTCACTCACCCACCTTTGGCAATTCCTTCCAGCGCCTGCTCACCTGTAATAGCAATTCCAATGGTGCCGTCCTTGGAATCTGCCTTCGCCGAGAGAATGACTCCAGAGGCAAAAGTTCCTACTGCACTGTTTCCGCAGAGTTGAAAATCAAATCTCAAAAAGATGGCGTAGAAGACCTGGTCAAAAATATTAAGCACACTTTCTACCCCACAGAAAACAGTGAATCTCCACTCTGGAGAGATATTCATTGCAATGTGAGTTTGGATATCAAAGCATTCACCCATTTTTGCCAAAATCAATTTTTTTAAAAAATATTTTCGACTTTTTTGTCTAGAAATTTTGTATCTAATATAAAGGGACAATACTTTTATTCCGACTAAAACATTCTTTTTTTCCGACTAATTTCATTTGCATTTTCCTTCGAATTTTTGTCTTAATTTTTAATTTTTTTCAGCATTTTCGTGTAGCTCAGGATCTCAGTTTTTTTAACGAACCATCAAACTCTACTGACTAGTAAAGATAACTATTCGAAAAATAGAGATTTAGGAGTGGAAAAAAGTAACAGCTATCTTTTTTAAACCCTTAAATATTTTCACTCATGAAATTTTTTCTTACAGTTTGATAGCTGGTTAGAAAGCTGAGATCCTGTGCTATACGATGATGCTAAAACTTTAGGAAAATTAAGATAAAAACTTGAAGAAAAATGCAATTATTAAAATTAGTCGAAAAGAGTGTTTCAGTCGGAAAAAAGTATTGTCCATGATAAAGTAGTCGGTTTATTATAAAATGCAGTCCAAAGACCATTTTTTAAATAAAATTTCAAGATCATGAGAATGAGAAATGGTTTGTCAACCTGATGAAAAACCCATAAACGGGTTGCAAAAAGTTTTTAAATATAAAATTATTTATGTGATTTTTTAATGGGTTTCACTATATTATTCGACAATATATAGCGAAACCCATCATGAAATCACATAAATAATTTTATATTTAAAATTTTTGCAACCCGTCAATGAGTTTTTTTTAGGCTGACAAACCCATTTCTCAACCCCCCCCTCCAAGTGTCCCCCCCCTTTTAAGGTAAAAAAGTGTCGTCTCTAGGCGGGAACGAAGTTGAAGGGGTAGCGTAAATTTGAGGTTTGACTTATTAATAATAATTTAAATAGGAATACTCTGACCAATTTTATAAGTTAATAATAAAATTTTCTGTTATAGACTCTGACAAATGGATCCTATCTGATGAATGACACCCTCGTTTATCGGCAGCAATCAGTGTAGGCTCAGTGCGCAGGATTTCTTAGACTTTTCGGCTCTCTTTCAGAATTGTGGATGAAGAAGGAGTGGAGTCTATTTTGATATAAACAGTTTTCACTCAGAACATCTGTTACTAAGCAAATTAAGCAAATTTTATGATTTTTTTTGTAAAAAAGGAGTATTTTTGGCGTCTAAAGAATCTTTTGTGTGACTTTGAGTTAATCACCTGAAATCTCGACACCAAATCACCAAGCATACTACTCGAAGTAGGCTCAAGACACTTTAGAATGCCTTTTTGTCCTTTATTATATCTTTTTGAAACATAAATTTACTTATAAGTACTCTGTATATGATTTTTTGTATCAAAATAAATGCACCCTTGCCCGCCATAGCTATCACTTCCGATTCTGAAAGCAATTTAAAAACTTTATATATGATTACAAATTTTAAATTGATGTATATGTTGCATGTAAATTTTTGAATTATCTCAGGGATTAAGGATATACGTGTTTTCATGCTTTCTGTCATTATAAATGTTTTATATTGGTGTAAATAGCTGTATTGATCTCAATAAAAACATTGAATATTGTTTGGCAACGGGAAATGGCAACAGAAAACTGAGACTTAAAAAGGCACAGGGGCTTTTAGCGGTTTGCGTAAGATTTTTTTGCGCCTTTTTTTCATTTATTTTTTTCTCCGTTTGACACACTTTTTGAAATCTTTATAAATTTAGGTTTAGCCTTAGGCTTAGGGTAAGCAGCGCATGTTTGTCGAGACTTAAAAATGTCTCAGGAACTGCAAAATGAACAAAATTGTCAAAAAAGAAGCAAGTTCAAAAAACGTTTCAAAACCGCTAAACTTCTAAGCACTCTTGAAAACAATTCCAGATTATATACCAAACAGGCGAACCGGAGCAATTGCACTATACGGCACCCACTCGATTGCACCCTAAGCCACCCAGAAATTTGCCTTGGTCCCCAAGCTGATTTTTTATGGATTTTTTTATTTCGTTACTTTTTATATTTTATTTTTTTTATTTGCATTTTTGACTCTTGTTTATTTCGGGGGACCCTTATTTATATCAACTTTCTTGCTTAGGCAAAGCCTTAGACGAAGCTAAGGCCAGTGCAAACTAAGAGAAAATCAAATGTTTGTGTCGAAATACTCGTCTTGTTGGTCTTTTGAGGGTATGTAAGTAGTCAGTTACTTTAGTAAAAACATGCTTTTCAAGAAGGCTAAAAAAATTTGAAAAAGTAACGAAATAAAAAATTCATAAAAAATCAGCTTGGCGGACCAAGCCAAATTTCTGGTGGCGTAGGTGCAATTTAGCCGGCAAACCTCGTATACTTAACGATAAATATTCTAGAATTTTTAGCGGATATTTTGATTAAGAAGAAATGACCAATTCCAAGAAAGTTCGGTGGGGATGCTGAGTTGCAGACTGATCAGCAACGACTTTGTGCGAGCATTAAGCAGTTGTCAGCACAAAATCAGGCAATTTAATGCCTTTCTAAAACTATGGTTAAAGACATCGGTCTCTGGGTATATGCTGTGGCCACGTCCAACTCCAAAGAAAGAGCTCGAAATTTGTAACTGATATTTTTGGTCCGGCTTGCTTAGGCTTGGTTAGGCTTGCACTAAAATGGCGTCAAGGCGTCAAAATAAGTGAAATAAATACGTCAAAATAACTGCATCATTTTTGGAAACATTTATTAAAGGACCATGAAACTTGATAAGCACAGCAATTTGGAAATTTTGAATTCGCGCGGAACCACCTGATTTTGTCAATAATGTTTTTGAATTAATTTTTTTTGTGTGTGTTAAGAATTTGAACTCTATTTATGAGTAAATTTTTAAAATCTACCCATATAAGTAATTATGGTGCAGTGAAAGTAGGATAAGTCGGTGGGCTCGCCTAGTAAACGGTTCTATATTTTGAAAAAATTTTACATGCAAACAAAAAACGATTCGAAAATATTATTGACAAAATTACGGTGGTCCCGCGCGAATTTAAAATTTCCGAATCGCTGTGCTTATCAGTTGCATGGTCCTTTAAACTACATTTATCTGACGTGCGTTCAATAAATCTTTTTCAAACTTTTGTAAAAATACAAATTTAATGGCTAACAGAGGCCTTTAACCTTGTCCAAGGACTTATTTAACACCCGATAATAGAAAGGCAACCAAACCAACCGGCCTCCCACCCCAACCGACCCTACAATTCAAAATCATGATTGAAGTATCATGATTGAAGTTGAATCATGATTGAGCTCGGTTGCAAGACAAATATTTTGTAAATGTCGAATAATATGTGAAAAATAAATCTCACAACATGGGGATTCGAACAAGCAAGCTCAGAAGTGGTTTAATTTCAATTTAAACGATTTCCATGCGGACCAGATACGGACAAGAGATACACTCCATCTTTAAAGAAAATACTCAATTTCGAGAAATTTTTAACAAAATATGTTAAAAAGCGCTCTTACAAAAAAAAACTTATTGAAAAATACAAGATTACAAAGAACGTCTTTTAATTGTTCCTTAATTTTACGTTTTTTTTAAATTGTAATCAATCTGTTTTTACATAATATTTTCTTACCACCACAATGCGGGCTTTCAAATGAGTATATATGTGATGATTTACACCAAAATTATATGGAGTAAAAACAAACAACAACTTAAAAAAATTATGACTTGCATCACGGTTCCGAACTAAAAGTTAATAAAAAAGGCCATTTGGTCAAAAAGTGCAATTTTATCTAGTGCTTCCTGGGTTTTGAGTACCAAAAATCAAGAAAAAAAAGAAAAAAAGAAAAAAGAAGAAAAGATTTCGGGTCTCAAATAAAGAATCAAATTTTTAAATAAGTGACGTTTCGGAGCCGGACCCTGTTTATTTTGCAAAAAAAATTCTTTTTTTTTTGGTCAAAAAAAACCGGCTTGAAGGGCATGTTCGTCGCCGATGGCAATGTTCTCAAAGGCACGTACCAGGTCAATCCAAACGACAATTATTTGAAATAAATTTTAGTTCAGTACCCTGTGCGGAATAAGAAACCAAAATTACTTTCATTATTTAATAGCAGTGGAAAAGCTGCGGTGTGCTGTGATAGTCGGTCTTTGGTTCGCTTACCACTGGGAGTATTGTTTTTTCTCGACTTTTCCAAAATTGCATAAAACTAATTTTTGTTTTAATTTCCATGGTACCCATCTTTAAAATATACCCATCGGCGACGAGTATACCCCTTTAAGATGCCTAAAAACTCTAATATATCATTCCCAAAAAGGAAAAAAATATGCTTTAATTTTTGTAGATCTTCCTCCATCAATCTTTTTTTCCATATTGTGCCCATAAACTTGCGTGGTCGTAGAATTGCTTCCATTTGATAGTACTTGGCGCTTTTCGAAAGCTTTCGAAGCTAAGTTGGACCGCCGCCGGCGGCACCCCTTCAGTTACCTTCGGCGGCCACCGGCGGTGCCCGGCGGTCATAGATTTTGAGATAAGAGTGGCACAATTATCTCAAAAATCTATTACGACCGGGCACCGCCGGGGGCCGCCGAAGGTAACCAAAGGGATGCCGCCGGCGGCGGTCCAAATATGTTTCGAAGTGCTTCAAAACCTTTTTTTTGTGGAGGATAATGATCAGAGGTTCTGTGGCGCAGTCTTCAAACGCTGAATCAAATTAAAAATTTTAGACTTTCGGCTTCGAAATTCTTCGAAATGTGTGAATTATCAGAGGATATTTTGGTCCAAGTGATATTTTGGTCAAGCGCTGAGTTTTTTAGATGGCACTACTTTGGGACAGTTTCAACTAGTGAATCACCAGTTTTATACACAAATCCTAAGCTGTTTCAAGGAAAGTCCTTACCGCTTCTTATCTTCACTCTATTTATTGCCTAAAGCCTACGCCAAGAATGACGGTTCCTACAGCATCCGCTATGAAGTCAATGTTCACAACAAAGATGGGAATTATTGCTCCTACAATTTCGAGCAATTTTTAACTAAATTTGCTTCTAAACACCTCCGCTTCACATTCACACACATTTCTTTGCCAGTGGATTTTCAAGTCAAACAGCTGGACGACGCAGAATTCCAATATTTCTTGAATGTGTTCAAAAACTCAACCATCTGTGGTCCAGTGGATGCACTGTAATTGAATCACATTCAGAATTGAACGAGCTTTTTGGCGATGAGAATGCACCAGACATGCGATTTCATCAACACCAAATTTTGATGAATTTGGGTAGCGCCCAAGAGCTGACCTTTTCTCCAGATAATTTTTGGACAAAAATCCATTTATTTTCCCTATTGTTCAAAACACGAAATATGTGAAAATCGGGCTGAGAAATTTTGAGGAGCATATAGAAGCCATAGTAGACCACTTGCACCAACCAGATGGTTGCAGAACTTTAGAATTATTGGATGAGTGGAATATGGAAAAAGAGGAACTGGATGATTTGCTGGATGCACTTGAGACTGTGGGTTTGACTGTTTTTTGAAAAAAAGATTACAGTGGGACCTGGATATAAGAGCACCCGTTGGGACCGGCCAAGGTGCTGTCATATAGGTAATTCACATATTCTGGTTTTTTTACAATGTAGAGCATAGTCGATTTATTGACTAGGTTTCAATATTTTTTCCCCACAGAAAAAAGATCAAATCTGAAACTCTAGAAATATCGAGCCACAATGGATTTTCAAAAACATATTTTCTAAAGGCAAACTTAAATACAGTGAAACACTAAAGGTTCGATTCCCAACTGCGTCCAGCACTTTTATCACATGTGGGCGTAAAATAGTGTCGGACACTACTAAGGATCGAACTTTTGTGGGTGTCACCATATCTACGGTAGATTGTAAACAAATAACTTTTTAAAAATCCACAGGGGGGACCAAGGCAGTTTGTGGCGATGTTTCTCAATGTTTCTCAATTTTTTTTCTTTCTGTGAGAAAAATATTGAAATCTTATTTAGTAAATTGACTACGCTCTACATGATAATAAAAACAGAATATGCGAATTCGATGTTACAGTTCGGGAATGCCCTTGTAATTTGAAGGAGCTTAATAAATTAACAGAGAGATAAAGGAAAAAACGGTAGTGGTGCAAAAAGGCCGTTAATTCTTCAACGTTAATTTTTTAGCGTTTTATGAAAACCGAGGAGCGTTACTATTACACCTTTCTTTGCACAAATGTAGAAGAATATGAGTTCACTCGGACAAAGTTCAACTCCTCGACAAAGCAGTATCTTCATTTCACTCTAACTCATCAGGATGTAACAGTAGTTAGATCAGATTCATTTTTTCCAAATGCTCAACTCAAACGCTTTGATTGGAATAAGGTTTCCTAAAAACGGCTCTATATGTGTTCGTGGAACTCCAAAAAAATTTTGCCTGGTCCCCCCTGTTGTTTTTTTTTCGTAATTTTTTGAAATTTGTGCCTTGAAATAAACAACACTGTATGCAAGAACTCGTACTTTAAAAATTCTTGGCTGAGCCTTAAGTATGTGAGCCCTTGTCCATTTACTACGGTGGACAGAAAGGTGAACTTCCATTGAATTAGGGGTCGGCGAAGGCCGGCCAGGTAAAAAACCTTTAAGGAATTTTTCTCTTTAATGATTTTTTACCTGGCCGGCCTTCGGCCGACCCTTAATTCAATGGAAGATCACCTTTCTGTCCACTGTAGTAAATGGACAAGGGCTCACATACTTTAAAAAAGGTTTTTGGCTGTTTGATACTTTTTAAGACTTTGAAAAAAAATATCAAAACAAATCAACAGGGGGACCAAGGCACAAATTTCAAAAAATTACGAAAAAAAAACACAGGGGGACCAAGGCAAAATTTTTTTGGGAGTTCCACGAACACATATAGAGCCAAAAACCAACACTTTCAAATTTTTGACATATTTCTTTAATTGAATATGTAAATTCAGCTTGACCAAGAATTAAATGATTTTTCGACCCACCACTTTGCTTACAAAAATGCTATTTCGTCCAAGATCTAACTGATATTTTGAATTCCATCCAAGACGACAGATATTTAAACTAAAAAAAGTTTCAAAAATTTTCCGCAAATATATTTGAGATTTCGCTGTCTCCGGTGGAATTCAAAATATGGGTGATGATTTTCAAAGCAAACATACACGAAGGCCCTTTGGAAATCCAGCCGCTATTCAATCCGCCGCCATTCTTATTGCCGTCTATGCGTATCCCACCACAGACAACAAGAAACTCAATTGGCAGTTTGACATTTTCAATATCCCTCTCTGAACCCAATAATTTTTTTGTTAAATTGAGTATTTTTCATATCGCTTTTCTAAATGTGTTGGCCAACCCCATTGATCTCTGCTTTATGTTAAATCCAGGTTTGACTGTACAGGGAAGTAAAATTGACATAAGGATGGCGGTTCAAAGAGGTGGCGGTTTAAAGACGTATGACTGTAGTTTCTGCAATCTATAAGTTTTCTAACAAAAATCTTTAAAATCTTTATTACGGCAAATCATGGCACAGCAAAAAATAGAAACATTATTTTCACACTGATATCAACAAAACGAATTCCCAAAAACTAACTAACTTTAGGTCGGAAATTGCGCCCTATTCAAAAATGGTACCCAAAATGTAGTGAAAAAAACAGCACGGAGGACCAAGCTCAAAAATCGGTACCCATCCTTGGATATGGCCAAATCTTTATTATGGCAAATCATAGCACAACAAAAAATCTCTATATAGTATTTGGACTATGTTTGTCTATCTGTCAAGTTAAGTTGTAAAGCAACTTCTTAGCTACATTTTGAGATTCTCAACGGTTCCATTTAGCACTTCCCTTATACTAGTATTGATTTTAAGCCTAAAAGTCACGTCACAATTTCCAAAATTGGCACCGCACACCGGCGCCTGAAAAGAACCAAGTTTACTTGGCGTCAGACCAGCGCCTATGTCTTTGTTTTTCAATTTTTTGATTGTTGCTGCTAGGATATAAGTTGAATGCGACAAATACCAAAAAAACACAGTGATAAAACATAAAAATGCAAAAAATTAAAATCTGGGTACATGGTGCCGGGCGCCAGTAAAAAGGGCCCCCAGCACCAAAAAGTGGTAACATTCTGCCTGTTGCCCGCTCTCGGCGTCGGTGCAGATATGCCTGTGCCTACACGACTAGGGTTCTGAAAACATTATGTTCGTAGTAAATAAGTACTACTACTGACATTTGGCATATAAAAAAGTTCATAAAAGGCGCCTGTAAGGCGCCCGTCCACATTGTAGAAACATTATTTTCACACTGTTATCAAAAAAACGAATTTCCAAAAACTAAACTAACTTCAGGTCAAAAAATTGTCATTTAGAACCACAAAAAGAAAAGCTAGTTGAAAGATAAGCACAAGCTTGTTAGAAAAATAAAAACGAGATGCATTTTTTTCTTCTGAATTATGTTTGGGGAAGTAGTTTTGTTGCAATTCAGACTTCAATTTGGAATCAGTAGCAGCTAGGCCTTCTTTGCTAGCTGAATCAGTAAATTACAAATTACAAGCACTGAATTGCAACAGTGGGAGAGTTTTAAACCAGATTGTTTTTCAACATGATGGCGCACCAGCTCATTATTCACTCAGCGTGAGATATTTGGATAGAATCTTTCCTGACAGATTGTTGGGAAGAGGGGCTGAATGTGCGCCAGCTTCAATTGCGTGGCCTTCTCGTTCACCGGATTTAACACCAGTTGACTTTTGGTTTTGGGGATATTTGAAAATTAAAATCTTTACTCAAGTTTGGCGGCCCAGAAATTTAATAGAGTTGAAAGCAACTATTACGAGTTTAGTGGAAGAGATCCGCCAAGACACTGATATACGCCGAAGATGCTTGGAAAATACGAGAGGCGCCTTCACATTTGTGTCACCCGAGAAGGATTCATGTAAAAAGGCGTCAGCTGTTGTTAAGTTGGAATTTGAATAAAAATGTATTAAAAATTTGTCATACCTATTCATTTTTTTTAAATTTTGTACTGTTCTTCTCTGCAAACAAAATGGCAAAGCTCCAGATTTTAAATGAGATATTATGTGTAGGCATTAAGTAATGAGAATAGACGAGCAAGATGCAAAATGAATCGACGGATCCGGCCCGGACACCTTGTAGTGCTGGCTTGAACTTTATCAAGACGTGCCAATGCATATATAGGCGAGAAATTAAAGTTGAGGATATAAATTGCGTCGAGAATACAATACAAATTAATTGGAACTTTACGTAA
Organism: Ditylenchus dipsaci; assembly: GCA_004194705.1. Lineage (NCBI taxonomy): Eukaryota > Metazoa > Nematoda > Chromadorea > Rhabditida > Anguinidae > Ditylenchus > Ditylenchus dipsaci. Next base: position 169,904 of record SADC01000553.1, on the reverse strand, counting down.
GCGGCCAAACAAAAGTAATAATCGGCTATCGAAAGTGTATACAATTTCCTGAATTACAAAATGATCAAATTAATATTACTTTGTATGTTCATTTCATGTTTTTTAAAAAATTTGAATAAAATATGTTTGATCGAATAATTTTGAGATGAAAAAAAAAGGTTTTTCCCATAATGCGGGCTTTCAAATGAGTATATATGTATAATCATTTACACAAAATTGTGTAGCAGTAAAAATGACTTTTTGGAAGAAAGCGTATTGAAATACCGTATTTATTCTGATAGAGCGCCATGCCGCTGTATTTTTCAACCCCTTGACAGCTGCCACTCCATTAGAGACTGCCGTTCTAATAGAGACTGCCGCTCTATTTTTCGACCCTGGAATTTTAGCACAAAATTCGTAAACAAATCCCGCAAAAACGATAGAAAATTTTTAAAACAACGATTTTTTTATATTTAACAAGAATTTTCTTTCCAGGGGAGGGATGAAAATTTTTGGAAAAAGTACATTTGGCCAAAAAAGTACAATTTGGTAATTTTTCGCCAAAAAGTGACGTAAAGCTTCAAAATAAAAAAGATTTGGGGACCAAAAAAGTACAAATCTTTTAAAAAAGTATTTCTCGGAATCATGTCTAAGGTAAGTGAGTGCCCGCCTTATCAAATCATTGAATTTTCGACCCTAGTAGCGAATAACACCCCCCCCCCCAATAATTTTTTTTCAAAAATCAGGTTTTAAACCATTTCTAAGTGATTCTCATGCGCTGAAAACGATAAAGAAATGCTTTCGGGCATTTTGTGACCTAAAAAGTTGATTTTTAAAAAAAAAATCCCCGAAAATCAACTTTTTAGGTCAGAAAATGCCCGAAAACACCTTTTTATCGTTTTCAGAGCATAGAAATACTTAGAAATGGTTAAAACCTGATTTTGAAAAAAAAATTATTGGGGGGGGGGGGGGTGGATATTCGCTACTAGCGCGAATTTTCTTAATTTCAGTTTTACAGCTCCTAATCTCACATTGGTAAGGCTTGGAAGGCTTTTCAAATATTTGGCGCTACTCGGTTTACCCCTCCCATAATTTTTAGGCTTAGGAATTAGGCTTAGCCCTTAAGCTTTGGCTTAGGCTTTGGCCCTTAGGCTTAGGCTCAGGGCCAAACCATTACTAATACCAGCTTTTTTTTATTAAAAAGTATGGTTTTAGGTACCCCTAAAAATTATCGGAGGGGTAAAACGAGTAGCTTTTTGGGGAGGGCTATAAACGAGGAGTGTCAAATATTTGTTCTGTTATCTCTTTATTTGCGACTAGTCCGTTTTCTAAACCTTTTTTCAAGCGTGACTAGCTGCAAGAAAGCTGCAAAACTACTAGAATGACTAATTAAAGCGAAATATCTCAAAAATTGTATTTGTCTCGCTTTCCTGTACCCTGCCGCTCTATTGGAAACTGCGGCTCTAATAGAGAGTGCCGCTCTATTTTCGGACCCCCTCGATCACTGCCGCTCTATTAGAATAAATACGGTAGCTACCTTTTGTCACTATTGTGGAGAAAAATGGCAAGGCGAACATTCCGCAGGAAATTTTTAATTTTATTGATTTCATTTTTTACTGGAATTTGAATTTTTGACGTTTCTGTTAAGAGAAACTAACTCTGACACCGGGTTCGTGTACAGCATAGTCTATTAATACAAAAGCGTTATTTAATCTGATACTCGTGAATCAAGTTTAAAAATTTAGAATTTTTTTTGAAATGTTTTTTGTCTCGAGAGGAATTTGAAAATTTAACTAGTTCACATCTGAAAAAGTATATCTGTAATCGACCATGATGAACACGAATCCGATTTCAGAATTTGGTTTTTATTAGGAGGAACGTCGAAAATTCGTATTCCACGGAATTTTTTTCCAGTGGGAGAAGATTCTCCTTGCCAGAAAAATTGTAAGAGGATATAAAGACAGTTTTTTAACCATTTATTGAGCAAAAATTTCAGACCCTCGGCTTCAAATTCTCGGAAATGTGTGAATTATCAAAGGATATTTGGGTGCAGGTGCTGAGCTTTTTGGATGGCACTACTTGGAAACACTTTCAACTAGTCAACCGACAGTTTTATACTCAAATGAAAATCTATTTTAAGCAAGTCCTTACCGCTTCTTATTTTCACTCTATATGTTGCCTAAAGCTTACACCAAGAATGATGGTTCCGACAGCATTCGCTATGAAGTCAAGGTTCCAACAAATGTGGCACCTACTACTCTTACAACTTTGAGCAATTTTCGCAAAATTTGCTTTCAAACACCTTCGCTTTGCATTCACACACATTTCTTTACCACTGGATTACCAAGTGAAACAACTGGACGGTGAAGAATTTGAAACTTTTCTTGAATTTATTCGACAGCTCAACAATTTATGGTCCAGTGGATGCATTGAAATTGTATCCCATTCGGAACTAAAAACTACGATCCATGAGAATGAACCAGACATGCGATTTCATCAACACCAAATTTTGATGAATTTGGGTAGTGCCAGGAGCTCGACTTTTCTCCAGATGAATTTTTGGACAAAAATCCATTTACTTATCCTATTGTTCAAAACACGATATATGTGAGAATCGGATTGAGATATTTTAGAGAGTATATAGAAACCATGATAGACCACTTGCACCAACCAGATAGTTGCAGAAGCAGAACTTTAGAAGTATTGGATGACTGGTGTATCGAGAAAGGGAACTGAATGATATGCTTGATGCACTTGAGACTGTGGGTTTGACTGTTTTGAAAAACGGGTTTATTTATATTCCGCCCTAAATTACCTTTTGTCCCAAATTTACTTCTTTTTGTAAAAAATTTAGCCAAAGCCATAGGGGAGAACAGCAGAATTCTTCCGGTACGCCAAATCACTAACACTGGACGGCGGTGAAAGTTGTCGTGTGTTCGATTCCTATTGGGGGTATCACATTTTTCGTTGAAATTTTACTGACAAGGCAACCTCCCAAACCTGTTTTTTCACTCGTAGATTAGAGTTTGTTCTCATTGGATAGCCAGTATCCGACTTTTAATCAAATCCGTTGAGATCTCTTGCCCATAGGACAAAAAGTTGGGATAAGAAGCTAGTAAAGTATTGAAAAATCACAGAGGGACTAAGGCATCTTTGAATTTTGAACGAGGCTTTCTGGTCACAGGTTCAAATACTGTTGGGTGCACACCTTGTTCTTTTTTGCTTCAATTTTTTAATTTCCCTTGCTCTAATAATTTTGTTAGTTTTTTCAGACCCTAGGTTCCAAATACCTACCAAATAGGTGAATAATCAGAGGATTTTTTGGTGCAAGTGCTGAGCTTTTAGCTAAAATATCTAAGCTAAGAGGTAGCTAAGAGGCTGATTATCATTTTGACACCCAAACTTCTGGATAAAAGTGGGTGAAAACAGGGTCAGCGACAGATCGCGACAATTCAAATTGCACCAATATTTAGTAATAATTCAGTTCAAAAAAACTGAATTTGTCATTAAATCTCGGCGCAATTTGAATTGTCGCAATCTAAATTGTCGCAATCTGTCGCTGACCGAAAATAGAATGTGCACCAGTAGTATTCGAACCTGTGACTTAGTTATAAAGCCTATTTGAATTTTAACCTGTGACTTAGAGAAGTCCCTTTAATATTCAAAAATGCTTTGGTCGCACACGGCCACTTTTTTTAAAACCTTTGACATTTAGCGCTTTTTGGAGACCGAGGAGCGTTGCTATTACCGCTTTCTTTGCCCAAATGTGCCAGAATATGAGTTCACTCGGACAAAGTTCAACTCCTCCACAAAGCAGTATCTCATTTAGTCTAACGCATCAAGATGTTGACGTAGTTAGATCAGATTCATTTTTCCCAAATATTGTCGATATAAAGGATGGTCCAGTATGCCATATATGTCGATTTGAATAAAGTAACCTTGAAAAATCAACACTGCCTCTATATGGGTTGTTAAAACGCCTTAGCCTCTACTGTAGTTGTTGTTTTTCAAAAAATAAAAAGTCTAAAAAACCATCTGTACTTTTTTTAACATTTTCACACGGGTAGTGGTGCTTTTAAAAATTTAGTTTATTCGAAGACTTTTTCTGCAACTTTTTGAAATCTCATTTAGTCAGTTGATAACTTGTTAACAAGAAATTTCCATTGTGGCACAAAAAGCAAAAATATTATCCTTAAAACGGATTCTTCGCAAAATGATTAAACAAATTTCAGGTGACCTGAAATTTTTTTTCAAAATTTTGAACTACGTACCCTGCCCTAACGGTCAAAATTTTCTTGACAATATATTTTGAATTTTTCCGTTCTTTAGTTAGGCTATGCATTCAATTTTTATCATTTTGGTACTAAATTTTTGTTTTTTTTCCTACGACCAATTTATGCAGCAAATCAAACTGTTGGAATCTTATAGGCTAAGAGAAAAAGGGGTAAAGTTAACTCTCGTTAAACTGGAACCCCCTCAAGTTCGTTCCCGCCTAGAGTCCGACACTTTTTCACCTCAATTTTCGAAGGTTTTTGCAGTTGTTTCCGGCCAGTCTAGTCCGAAATATCGCAAGGATTCTGATTTTGCCGATCATTTCTGTAAATGACAATAGTTTTGTCAAAAGACCAGCGGGCATTGCGGGTCTCTACGGCGAAACTGGTAAAAGTTTAAAAAATGATCGGCGAAAATCAGAATCCTTACGTTATTTCGGACTAGACTGGCCGAAGACAACTGACAAAAACCTTCAAAAATTGAGGTGAAAAAAGTGTCGGACCCTAGGCAGGAACGAACTTGAGGAAAGCTCCAGTTTAACGAGATTCGACTGTACACCAAAGATTATGAAAAGTGTATTGAGGCCATGAGTAGTTCAACCACGGCTATCAATTTAAAAAACACAGAATACCACACTAAAATAGCACAAATACATAGCCTAACTGAAAGACAACAAATTCAATTTTTTGTCAAAAAATGATCTTCAGGAGGTCATTATCAGGTAGAATAGTACCATTTCTGCTTACCACATTCGATATTAGAACCAGTTGGCTCAATGCATTGCAGTTTATAAGCACACAAAACTGCCCTAAATGAAATTAAATTTTTTCAGTATAAACAAATTGATTTACCATTTCAGCAAAGTTCTAGTAGTTTTAGTGTTACTCACTAACAGTAAATTAGCTTCCCACATTTTGGCTTTCAGAAGGCTAGTATGCATGGTAGGTAGTCGTACATGGCTTAAATCTATTCCTAATACGTCACCAAACATTTTATTTATTTTAATATACTTTCGGAAAAAAGCTTATCTGGGTTAGTTCCCACTCCATGTCATGCCAATAGAAAACAAAATATAGTGTAATTGTACCTCGATATAACGATAACCCAAAAAATTCATTCCCATCTAGGGTCCGAACATTTATTACGTTAATTTATGAAGCTTTTGTCTAAAAAAATTTCGTCAGTACAAACGCTAGACTGACAAATAAGGTTTGGCGAAAATTTTCAAAAATCTAGGTAAAAAGTGTTTAGGCCCTACATGAAAGTAAATTTGATGAGTTGACGTTATTACACATTTAATAAGAACCGAAATTTTTACCAAGCGCCGGTTATCATGTGTAAAGGCACTAGCTTAGCTTCTGGTCCATCTCCATCAAATTAAAGTAAGCACCAAAGTCATCGGACAAAAAAAGACAGAAGAATCGGCATAAATAAAATCTTCACCATTTAACTTGTGGTAAATTTCCTATACAGTCAAACTCTATATAGCACTCACCCAAAAAGTTCGTTCCCGCCTAGAATCCGACACTTTTTTAACCTGATTTTTGAAGTCTTTTGCCAGTCCTGTTTTCACAGTCTATTCCCAAATATCGCAAGGATTCTGATTTTGCCGATCGCTTTTCAGAAGCCTAGAATATTTTACTCTAAAAGCGAAAAATTTGTATAACATTCACATTTAAAAAAAAACGGGTGAACGTTATATAGAGTTTTTGCTAAATATTTTAGGTTTGTGAAAAACGATAGGCGAAAAAGGAATCGGAGTTTCTTTAGGATTTATCGACCTCCCTTTTTTCGTTTAAGTAGGGTTGGCGAAGGATCGGATTCTTCGATCCGAAGAATCGAAAAGTCGGTTGGAGTCGAAAATTTTCGAAGAATCGACTCGGATCGAAAGTCGAAAATCGTTTTTTTCGAAGAATCGACTCGGATCGAAAGTCGAAAATCGTTTTTTTCGAAGAATCGGATCGGATCGAAAGTCGAAAATCGTTTTTTTCGAAGAATCGACTCGGATCGAAAGTCGAAAATCGTTTTTTTCGAAGAATCGACTCGGATCGAAAGTCGAAAATCGTTTTTTCGAAGAATCGAATCGGACCGAAAGCCAAAATTTTTAAGAATTAACTCAGACTAAACTTATGATTTTTGAGCTATTAGATTTCAGAGTTAGTATTTTTTAATAACAACAACATTGAGCAAACGACATAAAACAACGATCAGGTATCATTTTCTAACAGTAAATTACGAATTTCTTCTGGCTCTTCTTCGTTTTTTTCACTGACTGCCTTCAATACCTCGTCTGCTAAATTTGCCTTGATGATGAGCAAGTTAGCCGCTGTCTGCTTTGACAGGCGTGAACGGAGAGAATTTGCAAATAGCAGACTTGCCTTAGAGAAGCACCTTTCTGAAGCAACACTAGACAAAGAGATTGGAAGATATTTGCGAGCCAGCACTGCTAAATTTGGAAAACGACGAGAGTTCTGAGCCACCATTCATACATCTCCTCATGTCCAGCAAAATCCGGTCTGGGCAAAGGCAATTTCTTCTCATTTATGTATCGCTCAATTTCTTCCTATAAATTTAATAATAAATAATTCGACAAATGAATAAGTGGATCTAACTCACCACGAAAACATTCCCATCTAACGAATTATCCACAACTTCTTCATCTTCCTCCATAGATCATTCTTGGTCTGCTGACTTAGGATCAGTTGAGAAATGTCAGCTGTGTGCGGTGCATTTTTTGACAGTAAATCAATGACCTCTTTCTTGATACAGTCCCATTTGTACTTCGGCATAACCGATGTTCTATATTATTGATTATCAAATTAAAAAATTTGAATAATAAAAGACTAACTTGTAACAAAGACGTGGGTCTAAAAATGCGGCATAGCCTAGTTCTGACTGGTTTAGCAAATCTCTTGTTCTAGCTTCCAGACTGATACTCATATTGACTGCAAATTCTCCAAAGACATTGTCAAGATGCTCCAACAGTTTTCGAACGAAAAAAGGATAGCATGAAATTGGAGCATTTTGGTATGAGGCCTAAGACAAATGACTATGTATGCACGATAGGCAAACAGAAAGCGAACCAACCATTTTAGTAGATGCTTCGAAGGGTTTAAGCACCTCTATTACATCGGTTATTTCGTCAAAATCTGCTTCTGACATATTTTTGATGTGTTTAGAAACCATACACCCCGGATTCTTTTCAGCGTACTGCAGCAAATTGGACTTGTGAGCAAGCACGGAGGCAAGCATTTCCATCGTCGAATTCCACCTTGTCTTTACTTGCTGAAAATACGTTTAACTGTTGGTTATTATCAAACTTTTTCTAGCTTACGAGCGATAAAGTCGTTGAGTCCTGTCCTTGCTGTTGTCGATAAGCGGCCATAGCTGTAGGTGTTCGGTGAAAGCCAATTCAATTTTGCTAGCCTTTTCAACAACCGAGGAAACAAGAGTCGTTTTATTAATTCCGTCCCAGACGACCAGATGAAGGACATGACAGAAGCAGTGAAAACTGGAATAAAATAACAGTAGCGCAAATAAACGTAAACGTTCTACCTCTGGATATTTGCCTTGACACAAGCTCCACCACTAGATCCTGCCAAATTCGGCGCTCCATCACGAGTTGCTGCTACTACGTTGGTTTTGTCCACTTCTAATGTCTCCAAGATTAAGTTGATCTTCAGGCTATATTTTCTCCAGTATGCTTTTCCAGGAATGACTCAACAGCAAGCACTTTTGATTGGAAAATAAATTCTTTTTGTCAGATACGAACCGGTAATGCTAAACATGGAATTCATAAGTGTGCAAATTTAGTAGATCTATTATGATACCAGAGCAGTGAATGTTCTTTGTGGGAAAACTCATCTAGTGTCAAGGATATTTTCTGATCTTTCACAAAAACTTGCAAGCGGTCAACACACCTTCGAGACTTCAAAGGAACCTCAGCACTTACATCACGACGAGTAGGTATCTGTAATTATGAATAAACTCCTACATAGATACACGAAAATACCTTGGTCTGTCCATAGTTACCTTTAATGAGACGACGAAGAAAAGGTGATTCTGTGAACGAAAATGGCAGGTTGTGTTCTACAATCAATCCGTCACATCACTGCATAGCTGCTGGTTCAGCTGTTTCATATGGTTCGGACTGAAGAGAGTTGCGATTGGCATTTCCAGCTTGATTTTCTTTGGAGCACTTGGACCATTATCTTTTTTTTCCATCGCTTCCTTGTGCCTAGACGATAGCAGATGGTCCTTGAGGGATGAAGTACCACCGCAATATTTGAGAACATAACCGCACTCGCAAGTTGCTTTATCCAAGACCTTCTTAAAATGCTCCCAGACGACACTTGGCATTCCTTAATACAAAACATATCTAATTTAACCAGATGAAAAATGGGGTGAATAGCATCAGAATTTTCAACTCGAAGAATCGGAAAGTCAACTGAAATCGATTCTTCGAAAATTTTCGAAGAATCGAATCGGACCGAAAGTCGAAAATCGTTTTTTTCGAAGAATCGACTCGGATCGAAAGTCGAAAATCGTTTCTTTCGAAGAATCGACTCGGATCGAAAGTCGAAAATCGTTTTTTTCGAAGAATCGACTCGGATCGAAAGTCGAAAATCGTTTTTTTCGAAGAATCGACTCGGATCGAAAGTCGAAAGTCGGAATTTTCCGAGTTTTCGACTGAAAAAGTCGAAAACGAAGAATCGCTTCGCCAACCCTAGTTTTAAGTTCTAGAAGGAAGATGATGTTTGGCCGCTTCACGACCAAAGGCAGCACACGCCACATTGCAAGTGAATGAGTACATGTGGGTTAGTTTTTTTTCTAAACCGCGGATCAACAGGGGGACCAAGGCATATCAATTTTTGGACAATATATTTTTTTTGATAAAAAGTGTGTCTGTACAGCGAGAACAGTGTTTTTTCGGAGAGAAGAACGATGGGCCATCTTAAAATTGGCCAATGCAATTTGGGCCATTTTCAAATGGGTCAATTCAAATTGCGCAAACTTATTGGCAATTTTCAACTGTTGTTTGATTCAAAATCGTAGCCATTTTGAAAATGGCCCAATTCAAAATGGCGCATTTTGAATTGGCGCAATTTGAAATGGCCCAATTTGAAAATGGCCAAATTGAATTGGCCAATTTTAAATGGCCCATTTTTCCTGCCCATTTTTCGTGCGTTTAAAGCCTTAAAACATTAAATTTAATCGATCCCCGTTCGATATCGAGGTGAATAAATTCTAAAGTATAGCCACTGGGTCCTTTCAATGTTTGGAACCAAGCTGTAAAAACAGAAAAGACAAAAGACTTCCGAAATCAGGTTAAAAAAATGTCAGACCTTAGACGGGAACGAACTTTTAGTTAAGCATTGTATAGTGTTTTGACTGTAGTAAAAAAGTGTAAAGACAATTAATTAAAACAATTTTTATAAATTGAATATAGATTTTTTTGTTTCTTAGTTAGTTCGAAAAAATCAAAAATCAAATCTGGTGTCAGATCTCAACAAATTCAAGAGAGAAAACCTACCGCAACTAATGCAATTTTCCAGGCGAAAATTCTGAGCTTTCGCACATTCTCTGGCAGCTTTTCTAAATCAAAATTGCGAAATTCCAAATTACATACCGTATTTCCTCTAATAGCGCGCCGGCGCGCTTATTATTCAAACCTCCAAAAATCGGAAAATTTGGAATTCGATTTCGAGATTTTGGGTGCTCAACTAAAATCTAAAAAGTGGAATCGGTAGAGCTCGTGGGAGTTACGAAAACGTATCAAACAGCTTTGGAATGAAAATTCTCTGAGCTGAGATATAGGCCCTCAAAGTAGGGGGTGCGCGCTTATTAGAGCATGCGCGCTTATTAGAGGAAATACGGTATGACAGAAATCTCCTTCTTCTGAATCATTGCCAATATTATTCAAGCGATCAAAAAGGAGTTTAAATGTGTAGCTTACCCACTGTGGGTTGTTGGCCACACCGCCTAAATCGTAAAGAATGATTCGATGATTGCTAAATGCTGCTGGATACTCCAAATAGTAGCTCTGACTGAGGGTAGTATTTGGAATCTACAACCATAACAAAAGTAAAATGGTTAGAACCATTTACTTGCTGAAAATCAAAAAAAGTTAATTTTTTTTAAAAACAACCATAGTCATAACCTTCTACGGACCAGCGCCGTCAAAACATAAATTTTTGTGGATATATTAAATAATCCGATCCAGAACCCCTCTTGAACTTTTCGAGCTCTATAGAATGGCTTTTAAGGATTTTTGGAAGATGAGTGTTTCGACTATATTAAAGGTGCACTCGGGTTTTTTATATATTTTTTTCAGTGTTTTCATGTTATTGTCTTGAAGGGAAGTCAATTTTTCACTTTTTTCGCCAAAATTTGAATTTTTGCCTTTAGATATCAAGGTAAATGACTGTGTTAGGGTATCTTCCACCTGTATACTACCCAAACTACCCAAACCACCTGGATAGTACCAAAACCTTCTGAATAGTGTCTAAATCATTTAAATAGTGCTCACATCATCCAGACAGGCTCTAACCACCTCATGGTACCTAAACCACCTGGATACTTGGTACCCCGAACCTCCTGTAGGGTACTACCAAGTGGTCGCCCACTTGGAGCAATTTTTTTACTTTTTCGGGTTCTGAAATCTGTTTTCTGGACTGATTCGGACACGCTGAAGATGGTTTGATAGTGGTGAAATAAGGTTTTGTATAGTTTTTTTTCGAGTATCGGGATACAATTGATTTTACCAAAACTCGAAAAATACCTGAGAAAATGGCATTTTACCTCTATCAAACCATCTTCAGCGTGTCCGAATCAGTCCAGAAAACAGGTTTCAGAACCCGAAAAGTAAAAATTTTTTGCTCCTGGTGACGACCACTTGGTTTGGTTGGACTTAAAAATTTAAATTCCCGCATAAATTTCTCAAAACCGAGTTCATGGTTCGAACCCTTATGGGTGCAAAGCCTATTTCACACCTTCGCATAGACATTACCAAGGATGTTTGGCCGCTTCGCGGCCAAAGACCAACACACTCCTCATTGCAATGGATTGGGGTGAAAAAAAATCTAGGGACCGAAAAAGTAGGCTTAGAGAAAAATACTCTTTGGAGTGGGGCTTTTACGTTTGGATACTATCCAAGTGGGTTTGGCAGTTAAAAAAGTTCAAAATAAGTAGTAACCTCTTCAGAACCGACCAAACTGACTACTATGGTGGATTAATATGAAAATACTCGACGATATTAGTCTTTGGTCAGGACACCTTGTTATAAAATACGAGTCCTCATTTAGGACACCTTATTAATAGCTAGTAGTCCTAATTCAAGACTTAGAAAGGGACGCTTACCGTATAACCTCTATTAGACGGGCACCCTCTAATAGACGGGCACCCTCTAATAGACGGGCACCCTCTAATAGACGGGCATCCTCAAGGACCTATATCTCAGCGCAAAATTTTTTTTTAACGTTTTTAACGTTTTCTTGATCACCTCGATCTTAGTTGATTCCGCTTTTTAGATTTTTTTGAGTACCCGAAAATCTCAAAATCAAAATATTTTTTTTTCGATTTTTTAGGGGTTGAAAATAGAAGGGCATGCCCGTCTATTAGAGGTTATACGGTATATTAGATGGAGGCCTTTATATTTTGAATGGCCTCTAGGGGGGGCTTCTATTAGAGTGCGGTGGGGCTTATAAAAGGAGGGGGGCGTCTATTAGATAAAATACGGGAATTTAAACAAATGAAAAATTTCTAAATAGCTCAAAACGTTTTTATAAACTGAAAATTACATCAAAATTATCCTGTCTGTGATTACAATTTCATGAATCATGTTATCCAAGCTTTTTCCGTTATATGCATTGTTTCAAAAATTATTTTATAGTAACATTACTTTAATAATTTATAGAAAAAACTTCCAGTCCAAAGAATCATTACCGTAATTTCTCTAATGCCCCACTCACAATGAAGGTGTGAAGTCAAAGTGCGAAGTAAAGTGATGTCTAAATTTCGCGTTTTTCATGGAAACGCCAAATATTATATAAATGACCTAATCTTCTTTTGGATTTCAGGTATAGGTTATCTATATCAGATTTGGCATTTTTCCATTAAAACGCGAGATCTAGACATTGCGAGATCTAGATTTTTAAAAATCCTAATGGCTTGTTCACGTTGCTAGAGTTAGAGTTTGGGGGTTGGCTACTTGAACACGTCTGATCCGAACTCTAACTCGAACTCTTACGACCTTTACTTATTTTTTTGTTTCAGCCTGACATGGACTGGCCTAATAGAATTTTTAGGGATTGTCGAGTACTCGACTCGATATTCGAAACCTGAAAAATTTGGAATATTACTCAAAAACTACTCGATTTCGAGTAGAATTTTTGTAGAAATTTAATAATTTGAAGTTGGTAAGGCATGAAAAGCCATAAAAAGAAAAAATGTGGTCCTCGAACACATTTTGATTATAAAATTCTATACTTCAAACTCAAAATTTTTGACTACTTGACTCGATATTCGAAATTACTCGATTTCGAGTACTCGACTCGACAACCCTAGAAATTTTGAAAATTTATGTAAAAAAAATCCATGATACATATCCTGGATCGCTAAAATTTGAGCGTCTAAAACCGAAAACGATAAAACCGAGCGTCGACTCTAAACTAATAAAAATATGCTTAACTATGAAAAATGCAATACAAAACAGGCAAATTGCATTGTGAAACACATCGACTGCGACTTCTACCTTGACGTCAACCTACACATCGACTTCGACCTTAACCTGCACCTACACCCGCTCACTGTGAGAAACCTATAAATCTTATGCTAATTTGATAAGGAAGACAATTAAAAATTGCCCCATTTGCCGGAAAGTTGCCCCATTTTCCAGAAAAGTTGCCCCATTTTGGAATTTCCAGTCAAAAAGCAGAAAAGTTGCCCCATTTACCATAAAAGTTGCCCCATTTGCCACAAAAGTCTCCCCATTTTCTAATTTCCAGTCAAAAGCAGAAAAGTTGCCCCATTGGCCAGAAAGTTGCCCCATTTGCCACAAAAGTTGCCCCATTGGCCAATTGACAACACTTCAAAGACAACAAATTCAATAACATAAATCAGTCAATAACCAGGGCGCTTCCCTCTCTTGCGAAGTTCTTTGTAGCGCTCCACCCGTCAGCAGCTGAGAAGTTTGCCAGATCCTGCACCATATGCCAGTCAATCGCCTCACTGATGCGACGAAACAACGAAAAACGAACAACGCCAACGTAAACGAGATGGCAAAACAACATGAAATGTCCAAATGGGCAACTTTTCTGGCCAATGGGGCAACTTTTCTGCTTTTGACTGGAAATTAGAAATGGAGAGACTTTTGTGGCAAATGGGCAACTTTTATGGTAAATGGGGCAACTTTTCTGCTTTTGATTGGAAATTCGAAAATGGGGCACTTTCTGGAAAATGGGGCAACTTTTCCGGCAAATGGGGCAATTTTTATTATATTCCATTTGGTAATATCTTATTATTCCCAATATAGCACATTCTTTTTTAGCTGTTTTCCAAATATTTTTTAAAGCCTTCTAATTGGTGCTCTTTTTTGATTCCAATCTTTTTTATCTTAAATGCCATGTTATAGCCTATTACTTTTTGTTCTCTTTTATTAAAATTGGAAATTTGGTGTATGGTTTCACACAGTCTTACTCATTAAGCCGAAAAAATAACACACTCACACACTTTTTTACCCTTAAATACTTTTCTATTAGTAGCAGTGGTACAATGTTGGGTTGTCATGACAAGACTAAATGTGTTGTTGACAGGCTAGCTACAATCCAGGGCTTTAGTTTCTCTTTAGTTCTGAATAGGGTAACTGGTACTACTACAAGCACTATTTCACATATATATTATGGTGGTGTTTTGCACACACCAAACTACTTTATTTTGCAAGCATTTGCTTTACTCAGAAAGCACGGAAAATTCTTTGAGTTTTTGCATAAAATTAAGGCTTTTAGTAAAGGCATTTATTGCTGTAGAATTTGGAAATTTATATTTTAAATGAACATTTTATCCAGTTTAATAAATGTTTTCGGTCGTATTTTCGGCATCTTGGCCCAAGCCAAATTTTTTCAAATCGAACCGGCGGTATTAGTGGCGAGTGAAATAAAATGAAAGTACATATTTATGAGTGAAAAAATAAATAGATTCAGTACCTAAACTTCCTTAGTAATTTGAATAAAAAAAACAAAATTAGGAAAATTGAATGAGAAAAAAATAATTTTTTTTTAATTATTACATATAAGAGGATTTTTTGTCCCGGCCTGTAAATGTTTCGGACTCCGGCTGAAATTTTGCCTGACCGTCCCCGAAAATGACAAAATGTAGTTAAATGTAGTTTTTAATATTATTTTGAAACAATTTTTTTAACATCTCGGTGTTGCAATGTGAAGAAAGTTAGATTATGAATATCAACATCAGAAATCAGAAAATTTCGACGCTACTCGTTATTATCCACCACCCCCAACTGACCTCCCCCCCTTTCTCCGTCGCCCAAAAAAAGCCATTCGGTTTTACCTGCCTCCATTCCCCAATAATTTTTCAGGGCACCTAAAACCAAGCTTTTTTTTTGAAAAGGTGAAGTTAGTAGCCTAAGGCCTAGGCCCCGAAGCCCAAAGGCTTATCCTGATTGCTAAGCCTAAATATTATTGTGGGGGAGGTCTTGGGTATTATTGAGTAGCTGTTTTTGAGACATGGGGGGGGGGGTAGGCAATTGTTTTGTTTTTGATCTTTTCTTCTATCTACTTTTTTCTTTGTGCTTCTTTGTATTCTAAGTAGCCAAATAATAGTCTATATTTATCAAAACCTATTTCCTACTCAGACATCATTTCTATCTCTTTCCTCTTTTTACCAATTCTTATAATAAACCATAAAACATTAGTTTATTTTAAATTATTTCGCAAAACAAACCTCAATTATGTTTTTCTCTCTTTAGGCTTAAATAAAACTGGTATTTTTAAAGCCTTGATACTTGAACAATTGCTATTTAGAATTAAATACATTGTTAGCTTTTTGAATGCCTTCAATTAAAAAGAAGACAAGATTAGGAAAAAAATATTTTTGTAAACACTATACTTAATTGCTATATGTTTTGATGGCAATTAAGCTTTGCAAGTTACATATGCTAGACTAAGCCTTTTAACATGTATTATTATCGAAAAAAAGACTAAAAGTCTTATACAGTTTTAAAAATGCTTTTTGTTTCAAAAGTTTAAATGAATAATTTGGCGGGGTAAAAGAATAATTTGACGGGTGAAAGTACTTACAGCCAACATATAATTTCAAGAAACATTAAGTTTTTTGTGTACTTACCTGAGTTATGACAATATATGCACTAATAGATCGATGTTATTATTAGAAGCAGGAAAACGCTTTTATTGGGTACAACGCAAGAGAACGCATTATGATATGGGTAAAATTGTTTTCGCGAGAGTATAGAATCCTCCTCTGCCCCTTTTCGCAAAATTTGATTCTCTCCCACCGGAAAATACCCGTATTATCGTAATTTTTTGAAGTGAATAGGTACAAAGCATTTGGTTTTCAAAAAGGTACTTGGTTTGCCTAGGTCCCCAAGACAAAAAATTAAAAATAGTAAAGAAAAAAGATATTTTAAATGGCGCCAAAACGATATTACTATGTTTTTTGACCCTAGTAACGACACCCTCCACAAATTTTTTCTTTTAAAACTTAGGAAGGATGTCCCAGACCCCAGAAAAAGTGCGTAAACTATTTTTCAATCACAACTTCCGTACGCTGGCCTACCCCCAAGCCTAAGGGCTGATCCTAAATTTGTTGTTCCAAAGGTTGGTTACAGCGATTTTTAAAAGGTCAGATTTATGGATGGGTGCTATACGCTATTAGCGCCGTTTTTTTAGCATAGCCAAGTCGAAAAGAGCCTTTCTAATTTTTTATCTCGGAATTTGCTTAAATTTGTATCGTGTTCAATTTAGCTGCTTTTTGCCCTACCGACCAGTGTAGAAATGATCAGCATAAAATTCTGAGCAAAACGATAGTTTAATAGTTTAGTCCTTTTTTATTCATTTTTTATATGAAATTATTTATTGTTCAAGATTAAAGACGAATATCGTGACAACCCTGCTGACTAAATAATCTGGATTTAGGCAAAACACTCTTTCCAAAACATAATAGTTTGTTTTGCAAATATTGTAGTAGAAAGTAATTAAAAAAATTTAAATATTTTTTTCTAGTTATATATATAAAAGTTAGATTGCTAAAACTACGATTTTCAAAAATTTGTAGTAAAACATTCTCGCTTTTTATAAATAGCTAATATGTTTACGCTAGATTTCGCTAAACCTTTTATTTAGCAAAAAAACTAATTAGTTTGAAACACAGCTTATTCTTAGTAAAGAGCGTAAACAGAATTAGCCGAATGCAGATAATTGTAATTTTCACCTTTTTCCTCACCTTTTTTGCCACCAAAAGGTGAATACAATTCTGAGTGTGACGCTCTAGAGATTATATTGAGGATTTTTTCTTCGTTAATCCCACCAACATATTTGTACTCAGAAAGTGAAATTTTTGAGCATAGTGAAAAAAATATGGCTAGACTATTTTTTTGGCAACACTTGCAGAATTTACATTTTTATTAGAGTCTTAGTTTTTTGTCTTTTTTTTTAAACATAGACTAATACATCTATAAAGCCATTTATTCGGTAAAATCTCAATTAGACAGAAATTGCATCAAATAAGTTATCTAGCTGGGCTTGATAATTTTTTACCAGATTTTTGAAGTTGTGCACCAATGAGGTTGACTAGAGTAAAAGTCATGCACGGTAGCTCATTGGAAGTGTGCTAGACGCACGTACCAGTTAAGTCAAGGAAAAGTAACTTACGACAATTTTAACCGACTTCCGCTGCTCCACCACTAAGCTACCGAGACCATTAATCATTAACGTGTTTTTCATTTGTTATTCCTGGGAGGGTGCCCAACAACCTCCTTACACTAGCGAAGTACCCAGGCTATGACTTAGGGAATCGACTTTTCCATCGACCTCAAGAGTGAGCGCTTATCAAAGTCACTTTAAAATTGTTTGGTTGAAAATCCAAAATGCGAAAAACGTGGTATCGTAGAGCTCGCAGGAACTAATAAAATGCAAAAAAACCTGTTCGAAAAAAATATTCTGCTCCAAGATACAATAGCTCAAAGTCAAGGGGAGATTATTAGAGGGATGGCAATTAGAAAGACTTGAACAGTCTTTGGTGCTCTGTTATTTTTTTAAGCATATATCTCATTATTTTTTTCAGCAACCCGACAATTTCTAATACTTTTAGAACTTGTAGCGCGAAATTTTCTAAAAATATTGTAAATTGTCAGGTAGCCGCTTTTTTTTTATTGCTCTAAGCACAAAGCCATATACCCTTTATAAAAAAAAAGCTGCAAGAGGGCCAAAACAACTATATACAGTCGAGTCTCTCATTACATTCGATCCAAAAGCTCTTGCCGCCTTGGGTCCGACACTTTTTTTACCCCATTTTTTTTTTAAATTTTGCTAGTTCTGTTTTGATGGTCTGGTCCCAAATATCGCAAGGATCCCAATTAAGTACCCTGCGGGCAATAAGTAATCAAAAACTCTTCCTTCTTTGAATAATATCAGTGGCATAGTGGGATAGTGGCGGCGAACTGCGAAAGTTGTTCGTCGGTACGATTTCCACTGGAGGTATAATTTTCCTCGACTTTTCCAAAATTTCGTTAAATTAATTCTCGTTTAAATTTTGCTGGTACCCGCCTTTCAAAATATTCCCATCGGCGACGAGCATCCCCTTAATGGGAGTTCATGCCTTTAAAATGTCAAAGTCATTGTCTTTTGCAAAAACGATCGTCAAATCGGAATTCTTGCGATATTTGGACCAGACGGTCAAAACAGAACTAGCAACTTTGTCTGATGCTCATAATTTCCTATATTTGTTTGTCGGGAAAATTCTTCGACTAAATTTTTTTTTGCATTAAGTTTCTTAGGCAGTGCTGAATTCATAAACTTTAAACTATGCAGGAACTTTCACAAAATAAATAAATTTGTCGATTCATTTGATGCTTGGTTTCGTCGGCTCTATTGGACAATGCGTACCGGAATTTTGCCTTGGTCCCCCCTGTTTTTTTTAGAGTTTTTGCATTGGTCCCATCCCACGTCGTTGTTTTCACACCATATACTTGACATGTCTATTTTTTTAAAGACTTTAAGCCATTTTTCTAAATTCAACCCACGAAAAGATTCTTACCATTTTTCGCGCCAGTCAGTACAGTAAATATGTCTTTAGTGATTTAACAGATCTAGTAAAAAGTCGGTAACCATCTTCGCCCTGTTCTAGTTTGCCGCTTTTGTTGACAAATTTAAAAAAACGAGGACCGCTAGGCATTTGAGGCTACCCGGGTTGAAGGTGTCGAGCTGTAGAAGAGGAGGAAATGCTCTTTCAAGGCATATTTAACGTTTTATTTTTGTTTGATATATCGCGTAAAAAAACAAATTTTAAAGTAATAGCCTATTTACAGACAAAAGAATTTTTGACCCTAGTATAAAACCATCCTTTTCTGCACGTTTCAGAATCTGAAACGTCGAAAAAAACATGATTTAAGGCGTTTTTGAGCTAGGCGGTATAGTGAACTTAGCCAAAGTTTCATTTGCTCAAGTAATTTCTTTAACGTTTCTAGATTATTTTTAATTTGATTTGTACTTTAGCGAGTCATCGCCCGCTGGCAAAATAAAGAAACGGTTGCAAGGAGCAGGCCGTTCACTAAAGTATAAGGATCGCGACAGCCAGCTCTTCATCTAGGTGCGGGAAAGGCGGTAAAAGAAGCATCGATTGTCGCGCCGCCAACAGCAGGCAGAAAGAACTTTTAACAAAGACCAACATGATGGTGACTTCAAGGTATTTCAGACTTAAAATTTTAACAGTCCACTATGCGAATAGCTTAAGACAAGTGTGGGATGGCTAAACAAATTTCTATTTTGACATAACTTCCGTCTTCGAGTGCCAACAACCGTCTGTCAAAAGCCACCTGAAGAATATAGTGACCCGCGCTTCTTGAAATTTGGACAGCGTCCCGTCCCCGTCCTAGACGTTTTGACCGGCCGTCCAACCGCCCGTCCGAAATTTTTTTTTCTCACGGCCGGCCGTCCAGTATTTCGCCAGCCGTCTGCCGTCTTGGACGTTTTTATCTGGCCTTCCGCGGCCGGCCGTTCGAGCGGCCGGCCAAGCCGTATGACCCGTTTTTTGGCGCCGTCCGGACGGGGACGGGACGGGCCGGCCGACGGGCGGTCACTATGCTGAAGAATACGCTCAAAAGCTTGTAGATTTTGTGATATATGTTTAAAAAAGCCATAAGGGGCCGCTTATTAGAAAGGTGCGCTTTTTAGAGATAGGGGGCGCTTATTAGAGAGGGGGCAAATATTGGAGAGGGGCGCTAATTAGAGAAAATACGGTATTAGACAAAAAAATAAAACGGTAAATAGGCGTTAGAAATAACAAGTTTAATAACAAGTTTAATGATACATGCAGTTCAACACGCAGTTTAAGTTTCATCAAAATTTAGCTAAATGTCGATAAATAATTTTTTAAAGTTCAATAGATCTTCTTGCAAACAAAAGTTTTCGCATTTAAAGTATTTAGAATTTTGTAATTTTCTGTTTAAACTTTAAACCCACTAATTTGCGTACTTGGCTGTAAAACATGCTATTTCTCATTTTACCTTGACATTTATGCTTACTCTGTTCTTATCCCTAATTTCATATTTTCACTACAGCATAAAATATTAATAACACTAGTCAAAGATGTTATTTTCTCTTTTCTTTAAAACCTGAAAATCTGTCAAATTTTTTGTGAGACAGAAAAAAATATGTGGCTGATAGAAAAATTCGCCGTTATTAGCGAATATTCATGCCAAGCATTTGACCCATCCACTTAACTACAAAATACTCCAATCACTTAAGCCTTAGGCTTCAAAGTAGGCCAGCGTATGTTAAGCCGGACTAAAAAATGTCTTAAGCTCTTTTTCCGGAGTCCGGGACTAATGTTTGGGTACTTTTTAGTTAAGTAAAAATTGGAAAGTCGTTGGAAAGGAAGGGGCTGTGTTATTCGCTAGTAGGGTCAAAAATTCTTAAAGTTTTTAGTGTTACTATTTTTTAGTTTAGATCACGAGATTATTCTCGTCATTCTGGTCTGAGGCAATCACTTACTTCATGCGTGCTTAAATGGGTGCCATGGCATTTCGTCCAAAATTCAGTTCGTCCAAAGTCAGTTCGTCCAAAATATAGTTCGTCCAAAATTCAATTCGTCCAAAGACAATTCGTCCAAAATTCAATTCGTCCAAAAGTCAGTTCGTCCAAAAGCCAATTCGTCCAAATGCATTTCGTCCAAAATGCAATTCGTCCAAATTTCAACATGATGAAGTCCGGCAGTATCTCTATTGATCCACTTCCACCTGCGTACCGATATTAGGCACTGCCAAATAATATCACCTGACCGTTTCTCCTTAAGTCACTCAAGTACCACATCTTTTGGACCACGACCTCAACACCCTTTTGATCAAGATTTGATTGACATTAATCCGATTATTGTTGTCATTTATGCTTTCATATTTTCGATTCATAGTTTCTATTGGTAAATAAATTGGTTTTTAGCAGTTGAAAGCAAGCATGGCTATCGGCAAAAATAAGAAGATGAGCAAGAAGGGATGTAAGAAGAAGGTGGTTGATCCGTTCACCCGAAAGTAAGCTTTTATGCGGCAGGAAGGTTTTCTTATTTGTGTTTCTTGCTTTCTTTAGGGAGTGGTACGATGTCAAAGCTCTGGCTATGCTCACGAACCGCACCATTGAGAAGACATTCGTCAACAAGTCTCAGGGAACAAGTAAATTGCATTTCCATTTCACCTTTTAATTGATTGGTTCAGAGATCGCCAGTGACTTCCTGAAGGGGCACGTCTATGAGTAGGCCTCAAGCTATCATCTGATCACAAAGTGAAGAAGACCAGGTTAGTATTCCTCAAGTTATTTCCGAAGGTATTACCCTTGTTTCAGCTATGCTAAGTCATCGCATGTTCGCGCTATTCGTGCCAAAATGGTCGAAATCATGCAGAAAGAGGTCTTTTTTATTTCTTTCGTCGTCATAAGACTGATTTGACATTTTAGGTTGCTTCGAGTGACCTTCGGCAATGTGCAACAAGCTGATTCCGGATTCCATTGGCAAGGACATTGAGGAGTCGTGTTTCCGATTCTGTCCTCTCCAAGACGTCTATATTCGCAAGGTTAAGATCATCAAGAAGCCGAAGTTCGAAATGGGCAAGCTGATGGAAATGCATGGCGAGACTGCTGGTGCCATCACTTCCGGAAATGGCGAGATTACCTATTGTCCAGATGCCTATGAGCCGCCTGTGCAGGCTAGTGTCTAGTATCTCTCTGATATTAAATTGTCTGTTTCTCGTTATTTGGCAATAAATTTCGTTGTTTGGTTTGTGCTTTTAACTGTAAATGACATTCTGTCAAATTGGCTGGGTGTGATGCATGATTTCCCGACAAATAATATTCGACAAAGGAAGGAGAAAGATATTTTGTATTAGCCAAAACGAGCCCAAATCACCCCAAATATCTTGATCCCGTTCAAATCACCACAAAAAAGTTTAGCTATTCTAACTGACTTGTTTAGGGTGTAGTTGGGGTCATTAAATGATATTGGTTGGTTCGGGTGATTTGAGTTTCATTGGAGTGATTTGAAGCGATTTTAGTTCTAGCGGTTTTAGTTTAGTTGATTCAGTCCACAGTCCTCACTGCGGACGGGACCGGCCAGTTAGCGAGACGGCCAGTTAGCGATGGCCAGTTAGCGAGACTTGTTTTTAAAATTTTTGATATTTTTTGCCATAAAAGTACTCTTTTTTGTGGAAAACAGTTTTTCTGGGGCCACCCAGTATCTGAATTTCCTCAGGAATCCGAATCAAAAAACATAATTTCAAAATAACGCGTGGTCGCTGAGATATGACCTAAAGTTGCGTGATTGTCATTTTTAAATGATGACCATCCAACTTTAAGTCATATCTCAGCGACCACGCGTTATTTTAAAATTCTGTTTTTTGATTCGGATTCCTGAGGAAATTTCAGATACTGGGTGGCCTCAGAAAAACTGTTTTCCACAAAAAGAGTACTTTTATGGCAAAAAATATCAAAAATTTAAAAAAAAAGTCTCGCTAACTGGCCATCGCTAACTGGCCGTCTCGCTAACTGGCCGTACACCACTGCGGACCTGTAACCTATTAAGAGACAATTCAGCTGACATCTATTTACCTCGAGTCCGAAATCCCATGTCACAGAGATGAAAAGCCTATGAAAACGGTTTTTGGGGGTTTACTGAAGGGTTGACAATTTTTTGCGAAAAAACGATCGAGCGAATCAAAATCGCACTTTGACGGGATGAATCGCTCAGAATCTGACCACCGAACATTGCAAACTACTTCAAACCGTCCTAAGCAGTGGTTTAGGATAGCTTCGGATATTCGGTAGTATTCTGAGCGATTCACCCGATCTCATTGCGATTCTGGTTCGCTATATCTTTTTTTCGCCAAAAAACGACTCTCCCCATTTAGTAAACCCCTAAAACCAGATTTATTTTGGCTATGGGCCACTCTGGCACAGGTTTCTGAGCGGTTGAAGTTATGCTGTCATCGTTGAAATGGTTCTCTCGCGAAAACTTTGACTTGAAATTAAAATTTGGACGAATTGAATTTTGGACGAATTGCATTTGGACGAACTGCGTTTTGGACGAATTGCATTTTGGACGAATTGCATTTTGGACGAAATGCATTTTGGACGAATTGACTTTTGGACGAGCTGAATTTTGGACGAATTGTCTTTGGACGAATTGACTTTGGACGAACTGAATTTTTGGACGAAATGCCATGGCACCGCTTAAATGTGCTTAAATGCTTAAATTTGTTTGCTTTGCAATCTTTTATATTTGTTTAATGAAGGAATTTTGTTTAAGACTTTGTGAGAAAATTGTGGTTACTTTGTTTGGTAACTCGAGAAAAGTGCAAAAGCCACTGCATAGTTGGTATGAACTAAAGATAGAGGTAGTGACTATGTGGTGACTACTTTAAGAACAGCTAATTAATGCGGCACACACTAAGAACAGCTTTTTCGTGCTGAGACAATTTCAAGTTTAAATTTGAAGAAAAAAAACATACCATTTTGAGTATCTAAAATTTTGCTGAATACTGGAAAATATGTAAAATGAATATGCTCGATTTTAATAGCCCGAGCATATTCACCAATGTGCTCGAGCATATGCTCGATTCACAACCCTAAATAAAGCATCTTTTTCTTTCAACTGATTTTTAAGCTTTTGTAAACCTTTTCAAGAAGAACAGCCAAAAAATTAGCTCTGACATTGTCCTTATTTATTTTAATTGCGTAGAATAATAACAAGCAAAAATTGGACAACTTTAGCAATAATTCTGTTGCTTTAGTTGCGCCTTTACTTGAGGTGTAATACGCTAGTAAATAAATTTCATCTTAACATTAACGGCTCAATTGAACCTGAACTCACCCCCGTAACTTGAACATGAGTCCACCTCCCCCCCCCCCTCCCCCTTCCAGTCTAATCAGCTTGAGAGACCAAGGCAATTTTTTTCGAAATTTTTTCATACCAATATTTCTTGGTATAAACACATTAAGCTCTATACGACAATAGGGCGCTTTTTCGCCTTGGTCCCCCTGATGTTTTTTGCACATCTATGAAGCAAAAGATCAAGCGACTTTATGGAACAAGTGATGCTTTGCTGGCGTCACACATTGCGAAATCAATTTTTTGTTAAAATTGTCGGGCCGGGCAAAGCATCACTTATTTTATAAAGTCACTTGATCTTGTGCTTCATATATTTCATAAATGTGCGAAAAAACAGCAATGAGGGCCAAAGACAAAAAAGCGTCATTTTATCGTATAGGGCCATGCATTAACAACTTAACATTTTTTCTGAATACCGATAGTGAGATTATTTTTTGTCCGGTCTTTGTGTTTTGTATACAAAAAAAACTTCTGTTATTCTCATTACTATGAGTAACACACAAGTTTTTTAGTCAACAAAAAAATTCAATTATTTTTTGTTGGATGTTTGCTTCAAATACCTTTCTCAATTAATACAAAAATTTGCTTTCAATAACAAATTAATACTTTTCTAAAATTAAATTTCTTCTTATAGTGTTATATACTAATTAATGTGATAAGTTCCCCTACAAAAAACAATATTTTCTATTTGCTTCCCGAGAACCTAATCTTTAAGTATGAAAATAAAAAAGCAAAGAAATCTCATATTTTAATTAGCTTTTTCATTTTGAATAATGTTTTTGTAAATAATTTATGCATTTCAAATATATAACTTAATTAGTAAAATTATTTTTTGGAATTTGCTACTTTTTATGATTAGACTTGTAATATTTAATAGTTTTTTAATTTTAACCTAAATTTTTAGCATGAAGCAATTTTTGAATAATGTATTTAACAAAAAAGCTTAAAACACCTAATCAGTAAGGTTGGCCTCCCACCCTACCAACCCGCCCCCGTTTCTAAACTACTCCCCCTCGCTTCCAAAATTGACCCCGTCACCCCGTAAAAAATCTCAGTCGAATAAAGCTCTCGGATAAGATCATTTCCAGGATGTCAGCCAAGATGAGCCAGTTTTATTAAACCAGATAAGTGGCAATATCGTGGCTTTGACGTCACATGGGTGGCAAAAGCCTTGAAGTTTCATTCTGAATTACTGTTTTAAAAAATTTTCAGTCACGGCGCTTGTAATTAATCACGCGCCCCGCCACTGCCCCCTGCTCCAGCTTGCTCTACCCCTTTACCCGCTCCTCCCCTGCCGCAAAAAAGTTGGCCACAAAATTTGTCATATTATTTTTTCTCTACTAGCGCCGAATTGTCTTGACCGATTTTGCTCACTTCATTTTTCCAGAGGGAAAACTAAAGTTTGTTCTTTCTAAAACTATTAGCTAACTCCTCTAACCGCAAATTGTTTATTTTGTTGCTGAACTTTTTTTCTTCGTTTTTTAACTGCCTATATCGTCAGCATCATTATCGTAAAAAGCAATAGCAATTTGAGCGAGATAGCCTTTGCTCTCCAGCTACTTTTTCTCTATCTATCTATTTTGCAGCCGCATCAGCACTAATTTCGTAGAACTGGCATTTGCAGTTTGGTCGACCCACTTGTTATCCACACACTCGCCAACACTAAAAAGAATATGAAATGAGTCTGGCCCAGATTATTTATTAGGTTTATCGCTCCAAACCAGAGAATGGGTGGGTGGTTGTATGTGCAACTGCATAATTGATAAGGCGGAGATTAAGGCCGAATAAGTGCATTGTTTTTACAGATTGTTTTCACTAACGCATTTTGGGTTTGTGAACGCTCGAAATTTTGGGTTTGATTTCCGAAAAAAAATGATGATTTATGCACATACAATTTGCTATTTGTAGATGATGAAAATTCTGACTTTGAACACTGAAAAAATTCCTAGGACTTCAAACGGCCATAAGTTTTTTTGTAGGTCGTTTCAAATAATCTGTTTTTACAGATTGATTTTCTCGCCGAATATATTTTTAGCCAGTGATATCAAAAACACGATTTTGCTTGGTCCGTCCTGTTGTTTGCACATTGCTAATCCAGGGGATACCCACGAACCAGGACCCAAATCACATGTGGACCAATCGAAAATGGTGTTTTTGACATACCGTATAACCTCTATTAATCCCCCACCCTCTATTAAACCCCCCACCCTCTAATAATCCCCCACCCCCCGAGAGGGGTCGAATAATAATCCCCCACCCTCTAATAATCCCCCCCCCTCCGATTTTCGAGGTGACCTTGCTGGTTTTTTTAACATTTCACTAGTTAATTTCCATGTTAAAACTTAATGATTTTTTTTCACAAACGAGGCCTTGATCCAATAAAATTCAGCTTTCATTTCAAACACTATCGAACAGCTTATTTTCATTGATATTTTTGATAAAAAATCTAGTTTTCTCAACATTCTAGGGGCTTATTTTTTAATGTCCTGCCAATCTCGACTTAGTTTTTTCTCTAATCTTGCAAAAAATGTCAAGGCCATTCAATTGGCCCACTTGGTTTAAAGCCCGCTATTTGTATATCCTCTGATCCATTGACGGATTTGTTGAAGGCACAAAGCAAATAATTGCGTTGATACTTAAAGAGAAATATCAAAACTAACCATTAAACAGTTTGACAATCACTTCCTCAGAGAATTCCTGTCGGGCTCAATCCACCCATTCTAAGACGATCTCAAGTGCTGGCGGATCGCAGCCGCATAAATCGCAACCGTAAATTCGACTTCGGAAATGAACACTGGGTAATGTACCGAAATGGTATAAAAAACGAATGATTTAATTATTTGTGTTCTACAGCATTTGCATCGCTATGGTCGAAAAACCTGTTCAACTTCTGCGATTGATAGATCACTAATAGTATGTACGGAATATTGAAACTGGCGTTGCGTAGAGTGGAGAGACTCGGCATCGCTACCAAACGCAACGAGAACGAATGGTGGGAAGACTTTCGCGCCACTAGGGCTTATGGTGGCTAGGGGAAACTTGCCAAAAACGAAATTTGCCAAACGTATGTTTTGCCAAAACGAAATTTGCCGAAACGAAATTTGCCAAAAACGAAATTTGCCAAATCGAAAATGCGCCAAAACGAAATATGCCAATACGAAATTTGCCGAAACGAAATTTGGCCAATGAACCAACAGGGGGACCAAGGCAGTTTTTACGTTTTTTTCAAAATTTTCGAAATTGTGTCCTAACTGTCTTAACCACC
This sequence comes from Ditylenchus dipsaci, assembly GCA_004194705.1. Lineage (NCBI taxonomy): Eukaryota > Metazoa > Nematoda > Chromadorea > Rhabditida > Anguinidae > Ditylenchus > Ditylenchus dipsaci. Next base: position 142,771 of record SADC01000553.1, on the reverse strand, counting down.
TAAAAATCACCCCAAACCAGCGAAACCATCCAAAATCACCCAAAACCACCCAGAATCACACAAAACCACCCAGAACATCAAAAACCACCAGAAACCATTCAAAACTTCACCAAACAAAAATTAAATTTATAAATTTAATTTAAATTTTTTAGAAATTTTGAGTTTTTGGGAATAATTGATTTGGTAAATTCAATTATTTGCCAAAACTCAAAAATAACTGAGAAAACGGCATTTTGCCACTGTCAAACCATGTTAAGCGTGCACGAATTAGTCTAGAAAACTGGTTTTAGAAGCCAAAAACGTAAAAAAAATTCGATCCAAGTGGACGACCACTTGGTTTGGTTGGTTCAGACTAAAAATTCAAATTCCCACAAAATTTTTGTTTATTGTAGTTTTGGATGGTTTCGGGTGGTTTGGTGTGTTTTGAGTTGTTGTGATTTTGGGTGGTTTTTGCTGTTTTAGGAGGTTTTTTTTGTTTGGGGTGGTTTTAGGTGGTTAGGACACAGTTTCGAAATTTCGAAAAAAACGTAAAAACGGCCTTGGTCCCCCTGTTGGTTCGTTGGCCAAATTTCGTTTCGGCAAATTTCGTTTCGGCAAATTTCGTTTCGGCAAATTTCGTTTTGGCATATTTGTTTTGGCGCATTTCGATTTGGCAAATTTCGTTTTGGCAAATTTCGTTTGGCAAATTTCGTATTTGGCAAATTTCGTTTTTGGCAAGTTTCCCCCAGCCCTTATGGTCTGGCTTTGTTGGAGAGCAGTTGTACAGCTGAAGTCGACTTTTGAACGCAAAGTAAGCTTTCTGGATATACAAAATCATGTGGAAGAAAAAAAGTAAGCGAAAGGTGAGACGAAAATTAAGACGTCAAATAGACGTAAGACAAAAATATAGGCGGAATTTTTAATTCCATAAATTAGAAATTACAATTTTTAAAATAACGTTTTAAAAAATTTGCGGCGCCTTCGGCGCTGAAAAGGTTGAAGTATAATCCCCCTCCCTCTATTAATCCCCCACCCTCTAATAATCCCCCACCCTCCGAGGAGGGTTGATTAAATAATCCCCCTGGGGGATTAAAAGAGGTTATACGGTAATACACTAATAAAAATATTGTCGGCCAGAAAATCGATCTGTAAAAACATATTTTGAAAAATGATCTATGAAAAAATTTATGGCCGTTTGAAATATCAGGAATTTTCCGTGCCACCCTGTATATCGAATTTTCAAACTGATCTTGTAAAAAGTCTTAGAAAGAACAGGTTCTCGGTGACTGTTTTATACCAAGGTATTTTTTGGGGGGTTTGATTTCTGCACTGTGAAATTTTTTTTTTGACAAATCGGTACTGTCAATTTTTTTTCTCACCACCCGAAAGGGATGACCACCTCGTGTTAGTTCGAGCTCAAAATGATGAAATACTCTAGAACTGTACCTCCGACTCAGCAAAAGCTGTGGACAATATTTCGCCAAAAAAAGTTTCAAAAGCAAAAATTCAAGCTTCAAGAAATTACAAATAAATGCAAGATTACTGACAATCAACAAAAAATTGTTGGTAGAAAGCGTAATCAGAAAAAAAGACAACGCCAAAAGGCTGGCTGACCTTTTCAAATATTTTTATTGTTTTTTTCGTTTTTGGTGGTTATTTGTTTTGTTAAATAAATTATATATTATTGCATGTTTGGTACAACAGATTGCTTAGAATCTCTTTTTTCAGTGCAAGTTATTTTTCTTGAAAAAATAATATGATTTAAATAGTACGGCAAAAAAAATAGTTTGCTACAAATGCCCTAACCTTTAGATTTTCGCGAATCTATAAAAAGACTATGAACTATTTGATTTTTTTGCAAAAATACTAAGAAACTTTTAAACTTTTGAAATTGAATTCTAAGTTATTTTTGAACTTTTGCTTAGTTAAAAAACAGTGACACAAAGCCATTTATTTGCGCGAAAAATTGTTGAATAAAAAAAGGCCTTGGTAATTATGAATCTTTCAAATTTTTTTATTTTACACAACGAAAAATGTAAATATACAATTAGTCTAAGTCAAACTCCAACTCTTTTTCAAAAAAAAAAGTCTAACACTAATGTTAGCTTTCATAATTGCCCAGTTCACTAAAAAACATAACAAATTAGACGAAAATGTATTATTGGTGCTGTTCAGAATACGTTAGAGTTCCCTTACTCATTTTTTTAAATTTCGCCTTGGCTTCTTTTTATTATTTTTTGAATTTTTTTTAAATGAAAAATTGTGAAAGAGCGGGCTTTCAAAAATCGAAATCTATTCTAGGATAGTGCCAATATATATTTTCTGACTAAAAGAAATCGATATTGGCCATATGAGAATGTCGAAATAAAAAGCAAAAAAGACAAAAATAAAGAAATTTATCGATGGATGTTCCACTACCTAGCCATTTAATTGTTTTTAGTGCAGTGTTTGCACAAACACTTGAATGACTCTTTTTTTTGACTATTGACAGCTGCAAATTTGTTTGTCTTTGACAAAACATTGATTTTCTTGTACTTGCGATTTTCAAGACTTGTTTTTTTGTCCATATTTTTTAATTTCATTTTTTTATTTTTGCAAAATAATTGGGTTTAGCTCTGGCTTAGTCGAAAGAACGAAAAAATGAATGGATTTTTGACGTAAACACTGAAGGAAAAGGCCGTTGGCCAATGCTGCAAAAAAGTGATCTCTGTTGCAAGGCTGCCCAAAAATAATCTTCTCTTCTTCTTTTTTCCTTCTACACTTCTTTTTAATGTGGCTGCTAATGCATTTCAAAAGAAAAAGGAAGCCTTTGGTTCTTTTTTACTTCATTTCCTTGCACTTCAAAAAAATTAGAAGAGGAACAAGATGCGTGGAGAATAACAAAGTCAGAGCGTCAAATTAATTATTTGCAGGGCTTCGATCTAAAACTTATTCTGAAAATAAGTACATTTGTTCAAAATAAGTACATTTTGGAGCATTTTGGCAGCTATTTTTAGCCAGTGCTCTTTCGCTGCTCAAAAAAAAGATTTTGACGTGAAATTCTAACAAAAAATTAAACGTGGATTCCCGAAATAAGTAAAAATCTTATTGATACGTGAAAATTGAAGCTCTGATTATTTGCCAATTTTTAGGCAGATTGCTGTTGAAAAACCCAATGTTTATTAGTAGTTGAGCCGCAGTGATATTATTAGTTCCTTCGTAGCTTAAAGATTATTATTGTGATGGATTAGATCCGAATTTTCGGTAAAAGTCTAAAAACATCTACATACTTATAAACCACCATTTTCGGCTGAAAGAAAAAGATCTGAAGTCTTCAAGATGCCCTTTCCGCTTACAAGGGAACCTCGTGAACTTTTCTTTTGCTCGTAAATTGGAGTTTGGTCTCATTGGATAGCCAGCACGCAAATTTCAATCAAATTCGTTGAGATCTGGTGCCCATAGGCTCAAAAGTTGGGATAAAAAGACTAATAAACTATTGAAAAACCACAGAGGGCTTTATAACTAGGCCGCAGGTTCGAATTCGAATACTACTGGGTGCACATCCTATTTTTACCCGCTTTGATTCAGAAGCTTGGTGTCGAAAAGATTATCATCATCTTAGCTATCTAACAAAATTATTAGAGCAAGGGAAATTAAAGTAAAAAAGAACAAGTTGTGCACCCAATAGTATTTGAACCTGCGACCCAGAAAGTTCTTTTTGAAGTTCAAAAATTCCTTGGTCTTCCTGTGGGTTTTTAATACTTTGCTAGCCTTCTCATCCCAACTATTTGGCCTGTAGGCACGAGATCTCACGAATTTGATTGAAAATCGCATACTAGCTATCCGATGAGGCCAATCTCTAACTCACGAGTGAAAACAAGTTCGCAAGGTTCCCTTGTTACACTTATTCAGGAAGTAAGTCACATATCTATCTAACCCTTCAAGCCACTCCTTCGAGGCTTGGTGCTCAATTGCGCACATAAACATTTCTAAAGCTACATTTCTAGATTTGAGGTTTGGGGCTAATAACTGAACTGAAAAAAAAAACTTAAGCCGTAGCCAACAAGCTAAGCCTAAGCTAAGATTTAAACTGTTGTCGGATATTCTTTGGTGCATATACTTAAGCTTACTTCTTATTATCCTCCAACTTCTCAAATTTTGAAACATAAATTCTTGTTTTTTACTATGTTGCTCACTCAAAGAGAATGCCAGCTCATCATCTGGATATTGCACGTTAAATATCCTACTTTGAAAGTTATTGGGAAGCTTACAGAGTACATTTTTTTTGAAACAGCTTAGCTGCTATGGCGTCAAACTGTGGTTGTAATGGATGTGTGACTTTCGCTTGCTGCATACACTTTTCTTGCACTATTTTGTAATAGCATTACCTTGTCTGAACTGTCTGGTTGTTTTGCATCAAAATCTCTCTGAATATGTGTTCCCTGACCTCCTTGATAATAAAACTTTTTTGAATCAATTGGAGGGAGCATGAAAATTTTTGGGCTTCCCACAAACACTATAATTGAAGCCATGGTCTTGAATTAGAAACACACGATTCCCCAAGTACTTTTGGCATTGTGTTTTCATATATAAAAAATCTAACATTTTCAGACATACGTGTATCTAAAATTAGCTACTGAGAAATTAGCATAACTAACTCAGTTGCCTACACCTTTTCTAAAATTCTTCTCAACTCTTTGCTATTCAACAACAACACACTCAAAAAGTTATTTCTATGCATTCCTGTGCCTCTTTCTAGCTTCTATAAGCTGATTAAAAGGAAGAAGCCAGACACTCTTGACGAAAGCACCGTTAGAGACATGCTGCCTAGTGACATAGCTGCTGCTGCTCTAACTTGTTATTGTTGGACTGGAGTGTAATTCTAGTGCACTGCTATCCATCAGACTGGCCAGTTTGTGTTCTCCTCCCAGTTTCAAATGTCATCTGCACTTTACTACAACGATGAGAATTTTTTCCTTTTATCTTTTATTTCTACCTACTTTTCGTGCTGTTTACTAGCTTTTGCTACTTTTTCTTGACTTAGTTTTTGCTCTTTAAGTGGATTATTCGGCTGAAATTGTGTTTTTTTTGCTTTTGTTTTTGATTGAATTGAACTTTCTTGGATATGCTTTAGTAATCGATGTTTTCTCCTTCAAAATGGTTCCTTGTTCATTTGGGTTCTCGTCTTTAATTTTTTGCCATTAAAGGGGACTTCCTGCATGTGATATTTTGTTATTTGTGTATATTTTAATCGATAAAGAGAGTCTTTTTTTCGCTAAAGTAAAGAGCTGGAAAACAAAGAGCTCTTTCAGTTTTTTTTCGAAATAATAATGGTAATGAAGGAAATATTATTCGTCAGTTTATAAATTTTTAGTACCTTTTTATGTATGGTGTAAAATAAATAACGGAAAACAAAATTTTGTGTTTTTTTAAGTATTTGTCTATCTTTACTTTGTTTTGGCAGAAAACTGGTTGTTCAAAATTTGACCAGGTACAGATAGTCTACAAATAGGGGTGCCGTTCAATAGGGGTGCCGCATAGCGAGTACTCACGTATCTTATCGGTGAATCTATTTTCATTTACGAAAACGGTAGGCAAAATCAGAATCCTTGCAATATTTCGGAATAGACTGACGAATCAGTTTTGGCAAAAAGCCTTCAAAAAGAGAGGTAAAAAAGTATCGGACCTAGGCAGGGATGAACTTGAGAGGTGGTGGCTTAACGAGGGTTGACCGTAATTCAAATTTAATGGCTGTCTCGCTGATTTTGCTGTTTGTGAAATTTCTATTATTGTTAAAAAAAAATAGTCTATATCTTAAACTAAGTTTGAATAAACATCAAAATCAAATGCTCTTTACTTTTAAGAGCTGCACCTGCAAAAACATTACCGTGGCATTTTCCAAAAATTCAAATTTCCTGCAATATTCAAAAATCAAATTGATGTAAAATTATTTTTATTATCAAATTCTAACTGCAAAAATTTTTCGTTGAAACAATTTTTGTAATCTTTGCGTCTGTAGACAGTCTAAAAAGACAAACACAAGACTGCATTTAATCAACACTATTATCACATCAACAACACAAAAGCTCATATTTCACTCTTTGTAGTGTAATAGTGTAACAGTTTCATTACAGTAAAAGTCTTTTTTCTCGTCTTTTAAGTTCTTTTAATTTTTTTAAATTACTAAGTATTTTTCACAAAAATTTATAATTAATTTCATTTCTGGAAACAAACTTCAATAATTTGTGCTTTTGAGAGCACAAAACGATACACAGATAAGAAAAGTAAACGAAAAAAAATTAGCAGCACTCGTGTCTTATCATGCCAATTCTTGGCTTAATTACACTTTTTGGGTCTGAAAAAAGAATAGCAAAAGAATTTTTTGGTGCGTATATAGTATGAGTTGTTTCGAAACTTTTTAACTTTTTTTTGCATGAATATATAAACAATACGCAAACAACTTAAAAAAGTTTTTTTTCCCCCCATATTTGATTTTTGGATAACGCATTGGCTAGAAAATTCTTTTGTCTCGTTTACTATCTTTGATCATTCTGAATCAGCATTAGGTCCAACAAAAATATACTGTAGTATCGTATTCTGACTCAGAATGAGACCAAACTAATTACCGTATTTGTTCTAATAGAAGGCTACCCTTAGGGCGAAACTAGGGCGGTAAATAGGTAAAAATTGCATTTTTAAGGGGGGGGGACACTTGGGGGGGTTGAGAAATGGGTTTGTCAACCTGATGAAAAACCATAAATGGGTTGCAAATGATTTTAAAATATAAAATTATTTATGTGATTTATGATGGGTTTCACTACATATTCGACGAATATTTAGTGAAACCCATCATAAAATCACATAAATAATTTTATATTAAATCATTTTGCAACCCATTTATGGGTTTTCATCAGGTTGGCAAACCCATTTCTCAACCCCCCAAGTGTCCCCCCCCTTTAACATAAAGCCAAAAATTTAGAGGTTGAAAAATAAAAGTCCATGGCCCTATATTAGAATAAGTACGGTAACTGTAGAATTTTTCGTATATTACACGACAAATTCTACAGTTAATTCAGTTGGTCTTATTCTGAGTCAGAATAATAGGAGGTCATTCTGAAACAGAATGACCGAAATAGTCAACGAGACAAAAAAATGCCTGAGCCCCTAGAAGTCATTTTATATGCTCTCGCCCTATTCTTGGACCCAGTATCAAATTTTTTTCAACTAAATTTTTCGACTACTTTTTAAAGAGTTTAGTTAACTAATTCCAAAATTCAATATTTGTTTGACTTTGTCGAATTATCTTCCATTTTTTCAAGTATTTTATGCCTTTTTGTTTGTAAAGTAAAGACTAAAGAAAAAGACAAGAAACTGAAAAATTAAGTTCACCTCGTCTTAAACAAATATTTGTCTTTATCAAAGATTTCTTTTCTACACAAAACTTGCCCTCATTACTATTGCCCGAAACCACTGCAAATACGACTTTCTGTGTAAAAAAAATTCTTTTCTCAAAATAAACGAAAGCAAATAAAGTGTAACTAATAATATATTCCCCTTTATTTCACTTCGAAGAAATGGAAAAGCTTTTTTCTAGCTCGACATTTTGTTTATATTATGTTCTGCGAATGAGCTTTTGCTCGGATTTGTGGTTGATGTTTGACTTTTGTTACTTGCTTTCTTAGTCAACTTTTTCAAATCTAATTTTCAATTTGGTAAATTAGATTTGTCATTGTTTCAACTATTAATAACTAGAAAATTTGTAAATTAATATAAAACTCTGCTATATATATTTTTTTATTCATTTTCTATGAAAAAGGTTACCTTTTGGTAACACCTTTTCACATTAAATATTCATATTTTCCATTTAATTTCTTTATTATTTTGTTATTTTCTTCTTGCTATTTTTTTTTCAGATTTCATTGAAGCTATGACAGATTAGAGCTAGAGCGGAGTTCTACACAATTTTTTTTCAAAAATAGTGTCAATTTCGGAACACTTATTCCAGAAATTGACCTTGGTCCCCCAAGCTGTTTTTTTTGCAAAAAACTTTTTTTTTGCTTGTTTGTTGAGCTTTTACAAATCTACAAAAAATGTGAAAATTAGAAAAAAGCAAATAAAACTGAGAAAAAAATTTTAAGAAATTTCGCAAAAAATCAGCTTGGGGGACCAAGGCAAATTTCTGGGGTGGGTGTTCTAATTTAAATAAATTCCTAAGCCCAATCCTAAGCCTAAGTTAGCGCGCTCCGCATTGCAAAAAAGAAAACTTAAAAAAATCAAGGAACCCAAAATAGTACGCTTAGAGAAAAATACTCTTTCGAGGGGCGGGCACTTGGCTTTTACGATTTGGCTTGTGTGACCAATGTGTGGGGGTGATTCGACTTTTTAGTGCAGATTTGCTATCAGGTTTCACATTACCCTTATAAATTGATCAAAGAAGTTAAATAAATAGCGCGCCACAGGTGGAATTGAACCTGCGCTCTGACTTTGGGCCAAAAACCCAACGCTTACCTAATGCACGCCTACCACCACTTGTTTGTTTTTTTCGCACAAATTCTGACGCTACTGGCTTAACCCCCCCCAAAAGCTACTTTCTTATACCCCCCCCCCCAATCGGACCTACTGTCATACCCCCCAAAAACCGACTTTTTTAGAGTGTCTAAAAACCATTTTTATGCAATATTTCGCCATGAAGGGCCAGAAAAGCAGTTTAAAAGGGATTATGGGCTGTATTGGGAGGGGAAGGGAATAATACAGGGGCCACTTTTTTTTAGCTGCTTTCCATGTTTTTTCAACTCGGGCCGTGGCAAAAATAGACTCTATATGCATTTTATGATCAAGTGTACTTCTCGGAATCATGTCTAAGGTAAGTGCGTGCGCGCATCTCTAACTCTCAAGCCCCCTGCGCCCCCTTCGGGGCGCAGGGGGCTTGGGGGCTTGGAGTTGAGATGCGCACACCCACATACCTTAGACACAAATCACTCGAAAGCGACTCTGGATGCATGAAAAAAATGCATACCAGAGTTATTTATGCGGTAGGCCCAGCATTCAAACTCTGTTCAACATCTTTGATTTTACGACCGAAAAGGTTCCCCCCTCCCGGGCATGGGGCTTACGAGCCAGAGGCTCAGCCGTCCAAAATTTACACGACAACCATCGGGATCCACCGGCTGATCGGTCCGATCATTTAGAGTCTTTATACTTTTGCGGCACCACAAGTGGCTGGGTTTGAAAGTGACTTCAACGCTAAGAGAATTAATACTCTTTGGTATTATAGGCACTATAGAAGTGGCCCTTGTTTTGTCCCTTCCCCTCCCATACAGCCTTGAACCCTATTTTAATTGCTTTTCTGGACCTTTTATGGCGAATTATTGCTTAAAAATATGTTTTGACCACCTCCCAAAATCTTGATTTTTGGGGGGGGCTATTAAGCCAGTAGGTCGAGGATTGGGGGGGGGGGGGTATAAGAAAGTAGCTGTTTTTGGGGGGGTATAAGCCAGTTAGCGCCCAATTCTTCCACATTACCATTTCACTTATTTCATTTTTCAAATCAATGACTCTTTGCTTCTGTTGTTTGTCTCAAAAAGTTGTTTAAACAAAAAGTTCTGTTTATTTTTTTGCTTTCCGAAAACGCAACACACATCTCCTTCCCTTCATTTTTTTTGGTTGCCGCACTCGCTAAAATGCAAAGGGAGTAGTGATGTTGATGGTTTTGCTGATGCCAAATAATCAGTCACTATCGCCGTTCAAAGTCAGCCGGCACAGCAAAAAAGGGGAGAAAAAAAAAGAAGAGAAATGACTCCTACTCTTTCGATATTCTTTAATGACTTTACATTTGAAGGTCGTCTCGAGAATTGCATTTTGCTTTTTTGCCTTTTCTTTTTCTTCTTTTCTTTAACTTAAATACCTTCAAGTATTGATTTTTTCTGCAAGTCACAGACAAAGCTTTTTTAGGGTCTCCTCATAGTTTGATCTATCAGTGCCTTAAAGGACCCTGTCTCTTCCTAATCAATGGTCCCGCGCCAATCAAAAATTTTCCCTAATCATTGAGTTCTGTACGGATTTTTCAATGTGGTTTGTAACACAACTAGACTAAAATTCAATTTCAGGCCTTGTTTTGCTAGAAACCAAGTTGAAAATCCGAAGAGAAGTTCAATGATCAGTGAAAATTGTTTGAATTGGCGCGGGACCATTGAGCAGGAAGAGACAGGGTCTTTAGGGGTCATTTGTGCAACTGAAGTTTGTATTATGTTCGGTCAATTTTTTGGCTGAGTTAAGAAGACTAGACCAATATATGTTTGACAGACTCAAAGTTGTGTGTCTTATTGATTTTTTGTGAGTATCCCTGTTGTGATTGCATTGGTCTTTCAAAGCAAACCTGAAATGCTCTGTAAAAAAGTACCATTTTTAAAATCTCTCAACCAAATTTGATCTTTTAGCCAGCATAATTAGTATGTTTTCTTCAATACAGTTTTAATTTTCTGACAATGTGGCTGACTTCTATTGAAAATTAATCTGAAAAAATTGTTTGATCAAAGAAAACTTTAAAAATCCCACTCAATGTTTTAGAGAGAAAAATCAAGAATGGGTTTGCTAAAGCTAAATACAGTCAAGTCTCGATTTACGAACCTCTGGGACCGCCAAAAACGTTCGTTAAATCAAAGGTTTCGTTAAATCGAGAGCTTATTTTAGTCATTTATTTAATCGGTGGCCAAATAGCCACCAAAAAAAGTTCGTTAAATCAAGAGTTTCGTTAAATCGGGGTTTCGTTAAATCGAGACTTGACTGTAATCAGACATTATCATATATATTAAGAGCTCTTATACGTTTTTGAAGTTTTACGTCAAAAAATATTATTTCGCTTCAAAATGGCAATAAGCACTGAATAAAATGACCATTTCCTTCAAAAAATTCAAAATTTCGAAATTTCTTTTTTCTGAAAAAAAAATTTAGAGCGCTGGGTTAGATTAGTCCATAATAAAAGGTAGGTTAATAGAGCTTGGAGTTCATTATTTATTTGTTTTTTCGCAGAAATGATTATTAACGCTTTTGTATATTTATTAACTTACATCCTTTTCCTAAAATACAAAATAATTTTTTGGACATCTAAAAAAGCTGCCTTTATAATGGTTTAGATTTCGTGTATTTGGAACATTTACTACTTTACTACCTTCACCACCGTAATTCCTAATATGAGCCCCCCCTGAATTCAAAAAAACGTGTTTGTGACACTGTATTTTCGACCTACTTCTTAGACCACTCTCGGTCAATTTACCACATATTTTGTAGGTCATCTCACTGGCTACAAGATAGGTGGTACTTTGCATAAGAGCAGTCTTTAAAAAGTGTGTCAAAAAGACAATGCCAAAAACACGATTTCGAATCAAAGAGTGGGGGGTTCTTATATCAAAGTAATTACGGTATTCTATATTCACAATCGAAATTGAACCTTGGACCATTTTACGCAATCTAAAGGCTCAAACTACTGAGTTGTGCAAGCTCTAGTCCTCGGCCTTCTTATTCCTACTACTACTTTTGCTTAAAAAAGAGCGGCCGTCTAACCTGCTTACACACCGTTTATTTATTGCTTCTTTCCTTTTATTTTTATTGGTCACATTGTAAGAAAGGGAATTTAATTGCACGCCTTTTAGAAGGTGTAATTTTGTTTAGTTTAAAAATTTACTTTTATTTGCCCAATTAAATGACTTGTTTTGTATTTGGTTCAGTTTAGTGTGATAAAGTTTTCGTACATTAAATTGTCGGAACTAGAATTTCGGCTTCTTTTTTAGTATTTTTATGATTCAACTAAATGATTTGCTTGCTTGCTTTTTAGTCTAATATTTTTTTTGCAAAAAAAACAAGATAAAATCTGAAAGAAAGTGGTTGACTGAGTAGAAAAAAGTCAGTATCATTTCGTAAGCATCCCACTGATTGCAAATAAGCTTTTTGGTCTGCTTTAGCTTTTATTCCGACAAAAAGCGTCATTCTTTGAATAAAGAGGAAATTTTATTCATAGTATTTGCTTTAAAATAATCCTTTTTTCAAAGAATTATTTATAGTACTTATTTATTTTCGGGTTTGCATTCGTATGAATATTGGATAAGTTTGTATTCGAAATTTTTAAATTAAGAAAATACAATATAAATTGTGTTTCACAATAACAAAAGTTGAATTAGCTTTTTTTAGAGTTTTGATGAATTTTAGTTTTTTGAACTTATTATTTGAAATGTACATTCTACAAAAAGATTGTAAATTGTTATTTTGAGGTAAAATGTATGAACTAAACAAGATTGATGGTTTTGAAAAAAATGTCTCTTAAAAGTACGTGTGAGCGCTCTGGTTTCTGTTTCTCTTTTTTTTCACAGCCGAAGCTCAACATAATGATCACTTTTTGAAAGTCCCCTGAGTGATAGTTATATCGAGCATCGACTATTTGAAAAACTAAGAAGGAATGTGTTTTTGACAACACACTTAAAGAACACACCCCCCCCCCCCCCGAAAATTCGCCTTCCCCCAAGCTTATTTTTTTTACTATTTTTCCCGCTTTTTAATATTTATTATTTGAATTTTCAAATAAAAGTGATATTTAATTTAAAAATGTAAAAAAATAATTCCGTTTGGCAAGGTTTGGCAAAATACTTCGAAAATCGCGTTAAAAAAAAGTGTCGGACCCTAGGCGGGAATGAACTTGAGGGGGTGTGCTTATATCGAGAGTGGACTGTATGTTGTTTTCTTCAGTAAGTTATTATTTTAAAATTGAGAAAAAAACTTATGTTATAAATACAGATCTAAATAAAAATAAGAACGAGGAAATAATTATTTTTACAATTTTAATGAAGCAGTTATTTATTTTGAAATAAATGACAACTTTAAAATCATCACTTTTTCTGTTTTATCAATTTGTTTATTGAGTAGTATCTTTTTTAATCAGCATTTGATTTTTTTTAAATAAATATTTTCTTTTTTTGAAAAAGCCAGATTTTTATAGAATAGAATATATACTTTTTTCCAATTATTTTCATCATTTTAGAAAAAATAAAATTTTAAATGGTAGACAATTTCAAAAACAATAATATTTTCAATCTATTTATAAATTTTCTATCACTTTTATTTTGTTATCAAAAAATTTTCTTTTTCAACTTATATATAGAATGCACTTTAAAACTCTTCTTCTTTTTTCGGCGTCACCAAAAAAAAGAATTTTATTTAGCTTTTTCCTTCCTTTTCCACACAAACAATTTTTTTGCGGATAAAAAGGGGAGAGGCTCATTTGCGTGTATTCTGCAATAAAGAGTGGCTCTAACAAAAAAGAGACTCGCTGCATCCGCAGTCAGACACGCTCACTAATAGACGGGCAAGCAACTGGCATTTGGCCATGAGAATTGATTTTTCAAACCTTTCTTCTCTACCTCTTTACAAACACGGCTGTCAAATATTCTTTTCTCTCCCTTTCTCTTGCTAGAGCAGGGGACATGCGGGGCGAGAGCGTTCTTTTCTTTTTTATTATTTGTTGAGCTGCAATTGACAAGTTGTGTTTGTGACAGAGGGATGATATTCTGTGAAATTTATTATTCTACTTTCATTTATTTTTAGTGAGGGTAAATTAAATGCAGAAATATAGGACTAATTTTTACATGAGTTATTATTTGAATTTATGTGTTAGTTTTGAGTATATTAGTTTTAAAAGTAATTAGCAGCTTTCAAAAAAACTTTAATTATGTACTTTTACTTATTATATATATTTTTTGGTGCGTTTGCCTGTTTTTGGGATATTTTTTTGGATTGCGCCCATTTTGGCGTTTTCTTTTTTCGGAGTTTGGGACACACCTTTGAGCCCATTCTAACGTGCACTGGCCTATGTTTGCCTGAACCAAAGTAAAACAAAATTAAAATTTTTTGAAGAGACACGAAAAAACAGAACGCCAAAATGGGCGCATTTAAAAAAATGTTCCGAAAACTGGTAAACGTCACTATGTATATTATTTTTGTTAACTGTTAGTTTTTTAACTTTAGTTAACTGTAAATATTGAGCTTATTTTAAACAATTTTTACATTTTTCTTAAAGCTCTTTTAAAAATTTTTTTGCGAAATATTTATGTAAAAGTCTGAACAAGATTTTAATATGGGTGATACAGTCCACCCTCGCTAACCGGCACCCCTGGTGACCAGCTTTTTGCACATTTTGTGTCTATTTCAAAAACATTTTTCAACATGAAAAATACAATCTCCACATATCTTCTGCTGTTTTTGCCCAAGTTGCTAAAGGTTTGATTAAATCTTTGATTAATAAAAAGTGTACTCTTGGTGCAAGTGCACTTTTCTCTTGCAAACTATTTTCTTCTGTTTTATATAAGATCTTGACCTCGTGGCCTTGGATTTCTTTATCTGTTAGACTGATGATAATGATGTGATATTTTTCTATTCTTTCTATTAAAAACATTCTCTTGCTGTAGGTTTTTTTCTCAAGTTTGAAAAAAAGAAAAGCCCATTTTCACTTAAACATTTTAATGTGTTTTGCACAATGCTGTCATAACATTGAGTAAGAGTGACTATGGCATAATGTGAGCTTCTGCGTGAGCAAGCGATTTGATATCTGTTTTTATTTGACAAAATGGATGAGCAATTTAGGCCCGAAAGAAAAAAGTCTTCTTATATTTCTATATGCATTCGCAACCACCCCCCCAAAAAATATGCCTTGGTGCCCCCTGTTGATTTTTGCGGGGTTTTTTTTTAAATTTTGCTTTGGTCCCCCTGCTGTTTGAAAATTTTATTAATTTTTTCAAATTTTTGTTCACCTGATTTTTTTTTTCATACAGAAATTTGGTAAATGGTAAAAAAAGATTTTTGGTGCACTAAATGTCAAGATATACTATTTATTTATTCATTTCAAACGCAATAGACATTGTCTGTCCTAGCAAAATCAATGGGCCTTGCAAGCATTAAAATCAAATATTAGCCCATCATTGTCAGTGAATTACATCGTGAGACACTTAGAGTATGATAAACCAAAACGGTTTAAATTTTTTTAGTAATTACAAATCTCTGCCGTCCCAATGAATAGGCAGGTAATTATTAGAAAAAATTCATTGATAACAGATTCTTCTATACATTTCTGTTAGACATTTAATTTATACTTTTAGACATTATAATTAGGGCTGTGGGCTAAACATATTTTATGGTCTGAAAAGACAAAACTTTTGGTTCGGTTAGCCAAACATCAGACCAAAGACACTAAAAATTGTTTATTTTAACTTTTAAAATCAATTTTTTAGTTAAAATTTAAGTTGTTTTTCATTTTTCTTTTTTATTCGACTTTTTCATTTTGTCTAGCTTTTTTTATGAAATTCACTTTTTTAATTTTGATTTTTTGACTCTTTCTACTTCATAAAATGCAAAAAAAATCATCACTTTTTGAAGCTTCCAAAATATTTTTTTTTCGTGTTCACCCTGCGAACACATAACCCTTATTAATCGAGGCAGGCGCTCTTTTGCAAAATTTTCAAAAACAGACCTCACTTTTTCTTATTTTCAACCACACCAACTCCATTTTTTTAGCCAGGCCAGATCACGAGAGACAGCTGTCAAATAGCTGCATACTTGTTCTTAGCTACTGCGCCTGCTGCCTTCTAGTTATACTACTATTGCTATATATGGTTCAGGGCTGCTGCTCGGCTTAGGACATATTGCTTGACATTGATTGACAGTGTGCGTGCATCTCTATTTCTCTCACCTTCATCAGGGACCATGGAGTGCATCAGGCACTCAACTTGATCTCTGAACGATTAGATTATAGCCGTTTTTTATTTTTATTCGCCAGTCTTCTTTTCTTCTATATTCTACTGATCACTCTTATTCTCAATGGATCACACATCTACGGCTACTGGTCAGCAAGAATCTGCTCAACTCACAGGCTCAGCTCAACAACAAGGCCAAAACAATATTGACACACTTATTCAGATGCTTTGCAAGCAGGTGTCCCACCTCAGCAATTGCTTCAGTTTTTGCAGTCCAATTTGCAGGTGGATAAACATTTTTATTTTCGAAAAATGAATCAATAAATCAAATTATTTGACAAAATTTTGATTGAAAACTTAATAAATTTAGCATTGTATTTTTGACTGAAATAAAAAATCAAACAGAGTTTGTAAATAGCGTATTCACCACTTTTTTCGGAAAACCTCGAGTACATATAGGTCAGAAGTCTAGATTTTACGCTTTTTTTTGACCAAAAACTAAAACAGATAATTTCCTTGCATGAAAAATGAAAAAAGTTGCTATTTTCTGAAATACTTGATGAACCGAAAAAAAGCTAAGAGTTTTAGTCTACAGAAAATTAAAAGAAAAATTCTAAAAAATAAATGTTATCTAGTTTTTTAATTTTTTTTGTTTGAAGTGCCGTAATATTCTCGTCCGAGCAATATTCTCGTCCCGACTCTCGTCCAAAATCGTGTTATTGGCGTTGTACTTTTGGCACTTTTTGCGATCCAAGTTGAGCTACAAAATGAGTGGTAACTTGCCGAATACTGGGTTGTAGACAGTGAGCCAAAAACACAAATGAAGTTTAGAATAGGGACCGTCCTATTAATAGCATGCCTTTAGTTTTTCAAATATCGCATAATAGAGCCAGTCTTGCTCGTAAAGTATTTTTTCCTAAATTAACAGTGAAATGACTTGATATATCACGAGTGATATATCACTCGTTCCTACTTTCCAGTATTTCAGAACACCCACGCAGCCGCTAGTCCTTCACCAGCCACCACAATTCCTAACAATACCACTGCTCAACAACAAGCTGCACAACAGCAAGCTGCTTCCATACAGCAACAGCAGCAGCAAGCTCAGCAGCAACATCACCAACAACAGCAACAGACCCAGCAGGCTCAGACTCCCAATAACAACAACAACAATGCTAACAATGGCACCAGCACCAACTCCACTCAACAACAACAGCAGCACAGCAACTACCACAACCTCAATGCCTTTCAGCAGCAGTTAGTGGCTCAGGTAGGTATTTCTTAGGTATTTCAAAAATACAAATCTAAAATCTCGGCTTCAGCACCAGGTAGCTGCGGCAGCAGCCGCCGCAGCCCAGCAGCATCAGACCAATTCTACAGCCACTCCGCAACCTAACCAGCAGCAGCAGTTAGTAGCGGCTCAGCAACAGCAGCACCACCAGCAACTGGTACAGCAAGCAGCAGCGGCCGCAGCCCAGCACAACCATCAAGCCCATACACCCACTCAGCACCAGCAATTGCAGCAGTTGGCGGCAGTGGCAGCGGCTGCAGCAGCTGCTAACGGTGCCGGAGGTGTGACCACTCCAGCAGCACAAGCTCAACAGGGTCAAGCCACTGCTGGGGGAACACGGTACCTAGTCTTGCCTGGCCCATCTTTCAGGTAGGCTGGGTTTTGGTTGAAAGATATTAGTCAACAGACAAATAAAATTTAAATCAAACCCGATTTTTTCTACTAGCTATAAGTAATTTAGCATTTTCGAAAATCTCTTTTAGATTAGTCGATAAGTTGTTTGAAAGTTGAGATTCATATCTACAGTCGAACCTCGTTATAAGATACACCCAGGGACCGACCCAGCTGTATCTTATAACGAGTGTATCTTATATAGGGGGTAATTTGACGGAGTTATTTAACTTGGACCGGACCCAGGTGTATCTTATACGAGTGTATCTTATATTGGGTGTATCTATACGAGGTTCTACTGTATATGACGCTATAAAATTTGAAAAAAATTGAACATTTGTCGAAAAAACAATTTTCAAAAGACCATGCGCGTCGCCGGCATTAAAGCTTCACATGTTTGAATATGCGCAGGAAACTTTTGTTATTTTCAAGTTATCGAGAACTGCTTTTTAGTAGACAATTAAATCATCAAAAAGTAGAGCAAGCAATAAGACTCGAACTAATTAACAACGTCGACCAACCGCCGAGCTTTACCACTACATGGCAAATTAACATGTAAGTCAGTCTCTGTATTGGCTAGTCAAGGCTGCCTGGCCTAAGTTACTCATTTCAAAAACAACAACAAATTAAAAAAATGATATGGAGTAATTTCGCAATACAGTAGAACCTCGTTATAAGATACACCAATATAAGATACACCTCGTTATAAGATACACCTGGTCCGTCCGAGTTAAATAACTCCCGTCAAATTACCCCTATATAAGATACACCTCGTTATAAGATACAGCTGGGGTCGGTCCCTGGGTGTATATAACGAGGTTCGACTGTACAGTCTAGTCTCGATATAACAACACCCCTTCAAGTTCGTTACCGCCTAGGGTCCAACACTTTTTCACCTCGATTTTTGAAGGTTTTTGTCGAATCTAATTCGACAGTTTTATTACAAATATCGTACAGATTTTTATTTTACCGGTTGTTTCTAAAAAGTTGAAAGCTTTGCCAGTAAGACCTGCGCCTCTCGATATAACACCGCCCATTTTTCAAAAGTGGCGGTGTTATACCGAGAGGCGCGGATTAATGTTAAAAGTTTTATCTTTTTCAGAAACAATCGGCAAAATAAAATCTGTACGATATTTTTAATAGGACTGTCGAATCAGGTTCCACAAAAACCTTCAAAAAGAGAGGTAAAAAAAGTGTCGGACCCTAGGCGGGAACGAACTTGAGAGGGTGGTGTTATTTCGAGAGTGAACTGTAAAACAAGTGTCCCGAGCGCATTCAAACGTGTAAAATTCTCGTTGTCGACAGCGGCGATGGTTCTTCAAGGATTTTTCGGAAAACAAAATCAGATCGACGCGATAAATCAATTATTTAATGGAGTAAAATTTCTTTGAGTCATTTTCTATCTACATTTATTGAATTTTTCGGAGCTCCAAATACACGTTGCTACCGACTACCTGTCATGCGAAAAAAAAATATGCTCACTAAAAAAATTAAATGATATTTGTAAGCGTTAAATCGATCATTTAATTTTTTCTAGAAAAAGGACTACACAGCATTTTTATTTTACAATTTTTTATATATTTTTTCGTAAATTCATTATTTAATTCACTTGCCTAATTAATAATTGCTAAGATTTTGTAGCAATTTATTAAAAGAAAAAATATAAAATTCACGAGAAGAAAACATTGCACTTTGAAATTTAATCTTCAAAAATTAATATTAAAGCAGCTTATTTATTTATAAAAGCTGAATAGTTTCAGCCCACCGTAAGCATTCCCTTCTTCGACATGGCGACATATCAAAAGGTGAATCTAGACGTGCAACCTTCTAGTATGGCTAATGGCATGGACCTGCCGCTTAACGATATCAATACTTTAAGGTAAATTTTTTTTACATGAAATTGCACTGATCATATTTGTCTTTACCGAGATCCACCGAAATTTTATCAATCTCAAAAATATAGTTGCTCACAGTTAATTAAAAATAAAAGCTTTTTCCAGGTTTTTCTTCAACTTCGGAGTGCAGCACGCCCGAGCCATCTTACTGCGTCAGCACATTCAAAGCCAAAGTGGTCAGAATCAGCCTCAACAGCAGTTAGCCTTGTTGCAAGCTGCCCAAAACGCTGCTGCTATGGCCACTGCAGCCGCTGCTCAGCAACAACAGCAGCAGCAGGCTCAACAGCAACAACAGCAGCAAAATCAGCAAGCTCAACAACAACATCAGCAGCAACAGCAACAACAGCATCAGCACGACCAGTACCTATTGCAGCAGAACCTGTTGAAGTAAATTATTTTTTGATGCTATTTTAGTATACCTAGTCTGCTGAAGTACCTTAAAAAAATTTTGGTTTTTTATCTATTCGCGCAAAAAGTAACTGATTTGGCCGCCCACTCTCTGTTTTTTTTCAATTTTTTCTTTCTTTTTCTTCTCACAAATTCCAAACGAGAAGTTTTCCGAACGGAAATTTCAAAAGACGAATGTTCCAAACGAGTAATTCTCCAAACGAGGATTTCCCAACGAGGAATTTTTCTCGTTTGGGAAATTCCTCGTTTGGAACTTTTTTTTTTGGAATTTTTGTGCCACCCTTTTCAAAGCTTGAGCTTGAGCAAGGGTAGACCGGCGTTTGTTAGGACGGACTCAAACATGAGTCTAAAATACGTCTGAGTATATCCTGACAGACTCTAGTCTACCCTTGCCTAAGTCTAAGGACTAAAAAGTTTAAAAAACAGCAGGAGGATCAATGCAATCCCCATCATATATGGCCGTTTTTTTTGCTCGGGCGCAAGTTAGGCCAGTCGAAATTTTAGTCCGTTCTCACGTACGTTACCCCGTATTTAAATTTTTAAAGTGTTACCTTACAAAAAATGCATTTCGAAAAAATCAGGCTTAGGTATACTAAAATAGCATCTAGTATTTTTGTTGACTCAGCTTTAAATCTCACTTTTTCCACCAAACTGTTGCTTACAGAATTGACATTTTGCTCAAAAAATAAAATATTTTTTATCAAAAAAGTAATTAGTGTTTGTAGTTATCCATTACTTTAAGATGACTGGAAAAATCTTTTTTTCGTCAGAAGCCGATTATTTACACATACATAACACCAAATTAATTAAAAATAGCTTGAAAACAGGTGTTTGTGGCTTAATTTCTAAGTGCTTTGTATTTTGTTGGAACGAAGAACACATCCTTTGCACTTCCTTGTCCATTTTGTTTTCACTAAAATTTGCTGGACTAACACACAAAATCAAGAGAAATTATTTCTCTTAATTATGAAAAGAGGTTAATTAACACAAAATATCTTTCGCACCAAAAAACTATTCTTTGGCAAGTGCAGCAAATCGAAAAGCTTTCAGTTGACAATCTTAAATAGAAACAATTTTACATTGAAAAAGCGTTCAATGAAAAAAGGGAAATATACAAATGTGAAAAATGTTTAAAAAATTTGCAAAATGATTTTAGATGTTTTGCAACTCTCATAAAAAAGTTTGCCTTGGTCCGCCTGTTGTCTCTTGAAAAAAAATTCTTCCAAATGTATCGAAAACCATTTTTAAACACTTTTGAATCATTTTGATGAAAAAAATCGGTATAGAAATGGTAGGCTGATTTTTTTGCTAAATGTCAGAAATGTATAAGTTTAGACATAGGCTCAAGCAAGAATAGGCCAGAGTATGTTAAGGCCAGCTCAAACTTTTTTAAATTTATTTGAAAATATAGTACAGAATAGTCGAGTGATCTCTAACGGGGGTGACAGTAGTCCAAGTGCCCCCCCCCAAAGAGTATTTTTCTCTAATCAGACTTTTTTCATCTAAGCCTTAGCTCAAGGCCTAGACCTAAGCCTAAACCTAAGCCTAAGTTAGTGCGCTACGCATTGCAAAAAAGAAAACTTAAAAAATCAAGGGAACCAAAATAGGACGCTTAGAGAAAAATACTATTTGGAGGGGGCGGGCACTTGGGCTTTTACGAACGGGGTGTAGCTCAGTAGTTTAGAGTGTCTGATTTGCATATTATGCACAAACGTTCAGAAAGTCGAGGGTTCGAACCCTTCTGCCTCCATATTTTTTTTGTGAATCATCAAGTCCCGTTAGGCGGAGTTTAAAAAACCGGGCCAAGACAAGTTTTTTGTGACGGGTGGGAATACATAAAAAGCCCACATTTTTCAATAAGAAGTACCAAGCAAATTGTCCTAACATTATTTGACAAAAATTATTTTTTAGCAGGGCTGCCAATTGCGCTGATTTATTTAGGGTTAAAATGTAATCGAAACTAAACTTCTGATGCGACTCTTGCTAATTTTGACAAAAAAAAAGCTCATTTTGGACGACTTTGACTTACGAGACCATTTTCAAAAGCACCACAGTAAAACCTCGATATATTGACACTCCAATACAGGGACACTTCCGATATAATGACACCCTAGGGTCAGTCAGTTTGGTTTTCGCTAAAGAAAATGACTAAATTGACATTCTAATATAGTGACACCCCAAGGCCGGTCCCGAGGGTTTCACTATATCGAGGTTTGACTGTAGTCGTTTTCGTGAGTATTACAGGGAATCTCTGTAACCTTACAAAAAGTATGTCTAACAAATTTAAAGAAAATCTAAAACTATTAGAAAATGTTGGCAAAACTTTTACAAATTTTTCTGTATTTTTACAAATTATCAAATTACAGCTTGGAAAGAAAAGTTAGCCGGTGCGAGCCAAAACTATCCAACGCTCGTAATCCTGCCTTTTTGCAAGAACCAATAGTATTCAAAGTGAAGACAGTATTGGAAGTACTAATTTAAACGGAGATCCTGATCCAACAAATAACCTAAATAATCAAAACCACTACAATAATACCAATACTAATAACAACAATAATAATTATAATAACAATGCCGAAGAAACCCACTGTAATACCAACTACAATAATGAGGATGAAAAAAACTATAATAACCAGCCTGGAAATAGCCAAGTACAAAGAAAAGAGTCAACAAAAAACAATCTGAGAAGATGTATTTTCCAAAAAGGTTATGATACTAAAATAGACTAAAACGAAAAAAGTTAGATTAGCAAGATTTCAAAATATCTAAAAAATTGGGTTTTTTATAATTAAATTGGGTTTTAGGGCTCAAAACGAGTTCAACCCTTCTGGTGGAGGCAGCTCTTCAGCTCAACCGGTGCCTAACCTTCAAAAGACTTCCATTGGTGGCAGTCTTGGTGCAGGAGGCAGTGCAACGGATAGGGCTAATGTAGCTGCAGCTGCGGCAGTGGCGGCTTTCCAAAGAGACATGACTTCGTCCATGTCTATTAATGCTTTGCAGAATACTCTGGCCCACCAGGTAATTTGAGTGTTTTTAGTGAATACAGTTTTTTGGCTTGGTCGCCCTGTTGTGTTTTAGGGGGTTTTTAGGCTCTGAAAAAACCAAATCAACTCGTACAAATCATGCTATATACTTTAAGATGGCAGCCAAGATTGGAGGAGCTAACCAGGCCCAAGTTCACCACAGTTCAGCTGCCGGTTTCAAACCATTAGTTGGTGGAGGTGGAAATGACCACTTGGAGACCCTATGGCTGCAAAACGCGTTGATGGGAGGTGGTGGCGGAGGCGGAGGTCTAGCCGCTCAATTAAGGGCTCATCCAGCTTTACAGGCCAGTCCACATCTTCAGAGTGCTTTTGGAGGTGCTAATGCAGCAGCTGCGGTTCAGCAGCTCTTTTTGCAACAACAGCAGCAAATAGCTGCTGCTCATTCGGCTCAACATCAGCATGTCCAAACTTCTATTAGCGATTCAGTGGAGGTAGGTGGTTATTTTGGTGGGCTGATTACCATTCTATAAAATAATGTTAAATTTTCAGCTGATTCGCCCTCAAGCGATCAACCCACTAAACAGTGCTGCCTCCATAGCTTCTTCCTTGCACGGTTCCAATAATCTTAGCAGTTCTGGTGGCCTTTATTCTACAGCTGGAGGCACCTCTGTAGCCTCATCAGCAAGCCAAGTAGCTAATTTGTCGTCTTCACCTAAGCCACCGATACCTGTGGATCCAGCCCCTAGGAAGAGTTCTATAATGCCTCAAGCATTTCAGGTAATTTAGCAAAGACGAGATAGTACAGTCGACTCTCGATATAAGTATCTGAAAAAAGCGAACTGTATTGAGAGTTAACTGCATAGCGATAGTTGACTGTATACCGAACAAGTTGTAATCAAATATGACAGTGGGACTATAACGAAACTACGTTTCTATTTCGAGGGAGAACGGAGAAGAGCGCACTATCGAGAGCTGACTTATGATTTTGCTTATTTACATTTCACCACTTTTAGGCCCAACTAGGAGACATCAAACAAAAAGCTTGAGCGCTCTTCGCTCTCCGGAATCCATGAGCGATAATCTACAAAAGTCCATTGCAGCAATGGCAGCTGCCATGAACGTCAACTTAAATGTGCCAATAAGTGGATCTGCTACCGCTGGGATCAAATCACCAGCTGGCAGTTCAGTTGCTGGATCCAATGTTGCGCCTTCCCCTAGAAGATCTCCATCCACAACAGGCAATGGTCAGCCAGCCGACAGGTCTTCTCAAGCCCTACACCCCAGCAATCCATTGGAATAGCTGGTGGAGGAAATCTCTCGCTGGCGGCCCAACTGTCAGCCGCTATGCTCACCGGACACAACTGGCCGGCACATAGTATGGCTGGGTCTGGAAATTTAGCAGCTGGAGGATTAGCAGCTAGATCTTTGACAAGTGGCACTTCTGGAATTATGAGCCACTCGCCTGGTCAACAGACAAGTGGCCATGAACATCAGCAATCTATGAATGTGCTTAATATGCTGGCTCAACACCACCATCAACAGCAAGAGCATTCAATGGGCGCAGGTTTGTTGGCTCCTGAGCTAGAGAGTGCACCTAATCTGCTGGCTGCCACCGAGATGCATTATACGGAGACTTTTAAAAGAGCACAGGGAGCTGCTGCGTATAATAAGTAGGATTTGAAAATGTTTAATTTTTTTCTAAAGCAAACAAAAAATTCAGAAAAAATTCTTCACCTAGACCCTTAGCCAATGCTGGCCAGTCTAGTGCAGTCACCATGTCTTCGGCTGAGGCACAGCGCCAAAGGAAGAGTGGTGTTTATATGCTCAGTGAGTTGTCTTTGGCATGGTTTTTGTAGCGAAAATGTACCAAAATATTTAGGCATGGACAGCAAAGAAGAAGATGCTCAAAAAAGAAAGCTCCTGGGCAACCAGTCGACAATAAACCAGTAAGTTAGTATGAAGTTGAAATTTTACGTTCAGGTTTATAGCGAGTGATTTTCTAGGGAAACATGCTACCTGTAAAAAAATAACATTTTCAATTAGTTGTTACTTGGGATAGGTTTTTCGCTGCATAAGGTTTTTGAAAAATGTTTAACCTGATACCCGCAAAAGACCAATCAACTTAAAATTAAGCTACCTTTCTAGCTGTATTGCACATTAAAGTAATTGGACTGTGGTCACAGGCCACTTCATTAAAGTTGTGCACAAAATCGATGTCAGAATTTGGACATAATGCTAAAAAATTAAAACTTTTTGGAGTCTTATGGGGTTAGATAAAGAGGGCACACAGAAGAGTATAAAAGTGTGATAAGGTTTCAGGTAGTTCAACTATGGTTATGAGCCAAAAAACACGAAATTTCATATGAAAATTACAAAAAAAAACTGAAATGTGTGCTGATTTATTGACTTTAAAGACTTTTTACATATCAAAATCTGAATATTTTAGGTATCCACAACAGTCATGATGAACTACGTAAATAATGTGCTAACCACCGCCAAAGCACAACTTCAAAGTCAAGGAATGGGACTATGTTTTGATGAAAGTGGAAGACCCGTAAGTTCGAACAAACAAATATTTAATTTCATAAAAAATAACAATTATGCTTTCTAGATCGACTTCTCATCTCGTCCTATAGACCCTATTTTCCGGAAGGCACGTGAACATCTAGACCACCAAAGAGATTATACTAGACTAGCTGAACCAGTGAATGCGATGTCCCACGCCTCTAGTGACTCTTCTGTCCATGATGGCTCTGGTGCTACAATTGGAGGCGATTGTGAGTTTTTTGAAATAGAAAAATCTTTTAATTTAATATACCGTATTTCCTCTAATAAGGCCCCCCCCTCATTTTTTGACTAAAATTTCAGAGTTAAGGCCGTTTTTTGATTGACAATTTTCAGATTTTTGGAGGTTTGAAAAAGGGTGGTATTTTATTCTGCCCCCTAATCTGTGAAAAATGCCCCCTAATCTGTGAAAAATGCCCCTAATTCGAATTGCCCCCTAATTACTGAAAAATGCCCCCTAATTACTGAAAAATGCCCCTAATTTTCTGAAAAATGCCCCTAATTTTTTTCTCGTCATTTTTAGTCAAAACTTCGCGGGAATTCAAATTTTCTAGTCAGAAAATAACTTGATAACTTAGAAAATAACATCCCTGAAAGTTGGTTTTTTGGGGGTTGCGAAAAATCGATTGAGCTGATCAGATTTCGGGTTCGATGGGCTTAATCGCTCAGAATTCCAGGCTTACGGTGGTTTTTAAATTTTTTAGTCTGAACCAACCAAACCAAGGGTCGTCCACTTGGAGCAAAAATTTTTTTACGTTTTCCGTGGTCCAAAACCTGTTTTCTAGATTAACTCGGGCATGCTGAAGATGGTTTGACAGTGGTAAAATGGCGTTTTCTCGAGCATTTTTTGAGTTTTGGCAAATAAATGATTTCACCAAAATCAATTATTCCTCAAAACTCAAAAGTACTCGAGAAAACGGCATTTTACTACTGTCAAACCATCTTCAGCATGCCCGAGTTAATCTAGAAAACAGGTTTTGGACCACGAAAAACGTAAAAAATTTTTTGATCCAAGTGGACGACCCCTTGGTTTGGTTGGTTCAGACTAAAAAATTTAAAAACCACCGTAAGCCTGGAATTCTGAGCAATTAAGCCCATCGGACCCGAAATCTGATCCGCTCAATCGATTTTTCACAAAAAGTATACCATCCCCCTTTAGTAAACCCCAAAAAACCAACTTTCAGGGACTTCTGGCCATTCCGCGGTGGGATTCTGACCAATCCAAGTTATTTTCTGACTAGAAAATTTGAATATGAAAATAGAAATAGAAAATCTAAAAATGACGAGAAAAAAATTAGGGGCATTTTTCAGTAATTAGGGGGCATTTTTCAGTAATTAGGGAGCAATTCAAATTAGGGGGCATTTTTCCCGAAATTAGGGGGCATTTTTCACAGATTAGGGGGCAGAATTAAATATTACCCTTTGAAAAATAAGGCGGCCGGCCGCCTTTTTAGAGGAAATACGATACCTTGAAGGATCTCCATCTGAGCTTTATTTAAGCTATCATGGTAGAAAAACTATAGCGGGGTCGGGAATTCCCTGCCTTTGTTAGCGAATACCTAGCGACCACTATAAAAGAAATAGCTCTGTACCTATTAGGGCTGTCTTTGAAAAATATGCCTTGGTCCCCCCTGTTGTTTTCAAAACTGTATTTTTCGGAAATGGTTTATTCGCCAATTTTTCGAAAAATGTGCTGACCAGAGCTACCAGGACATATTTTTTCAGGAGAACCCACACATTCAGAGCCAAAAAAGTCGACTGTAGATTTTTAAAGTAGCCTAGCATTAATAGCTTAAGATTTTAAGCGAAAGACGGTAATAATATCCATTTTCAATAGATCCATAATAACTTTAAAACAGTTTTATTTACTCGCTTAAACAAGTTATTTTTCAGTGGGTCTACTTAGCCGGACTTCTGGCTGCTTGATAGGCATCTCAGCTGATCGGCTCAAAAGCCTATCATCAGCAGCTACAGCTTCAAGTATAGCTGGCGGAATGACTTTTAACTCCATGACTGCAGTTTCTTCCCACAACGAACAGCACGACAGGCCCGAAAGTAACAATAACCCAATGGCTATCAAATCTGGAGCCAACTCTGCTTCCTGTTCTAATGTTGCCTCTCCCTCTAATCCTCTTGCTGTGGGCATTGCCAAGCCTTCCCCTAAGCCAATGTCAAAACCCGCTAAACGCAAATTTGGCCAAGAAGACAGCAATCAAGTAATTGTAGACTTGCAAGATGACAATGACAAGAATTTGAATGTGGAAGAGCTGTCTCCTCCAGCCAGTAATAAAGCTAGGTCAAACACTATCAGTGCAACTACGTCTACAATGAGCGGATTCAGTGGGCTAACTTCATCGGCACTGCTGTCAGCAGCACTGCAGAAACAACAAAATCTTGCAGGTAAATTTTTAAAAATTGTGTAAGAACTCAATTTAAAGATGTAAAATCTGCCAAGATTTTTTGGTGATCTGCTCCTACTTGCGCACCACAAATTTTGTTGTCTCATTAAAAATTTTTTTAGCATCCCAAGGTGTCAATTCTTCCAATGATTACGAAAATCTGGATGTTGTAGTCACAGAAGCATGCAACGATGAAAGCGGTTTAGTAGAAGTGGTTGATAGTGGCAAAGTAGCAAGATCTATTGAATCTGGAGAGCTGTTAGACGAAGATCACTCCAAAAACGAAGGTAACTCCAGACAAACCACCGAAAAATCCACATCTTCACCAACTAATGACCAACCATTAACTGTGGATGATATGGACGATGGCGAGGATTCATCTCCAGGAGGCAAAAGACTTCGCATAGCCTCTTTCTCATCTGTAGATGACGGAGATGTTTAACTTTTCTCTTCATACTTTGCTTTCCAAAACAGGGTAACAAATCAAAAATACTTGTTTGTATACTTGTTTTTCACACTTTGATTCATCTAGTGGTATATTTTTTAAGTCAGTCATTTTTCACAGTTTAGCACTAATTTTTCGTTTTGGGTGAAGCTAGAGTTATCAGGAGGTTTGGAAAATATCTGAAGGAGTTTTTGAAAAAATAAGTAGATTTCTGTCCAATTTCGGTTTTTAATTTGCAAACCTGATTTTTTTTGTCCTACGCTGATCCTCTTAGGAAAAGGGTTTTTAGTAGAGAAATGTTATCAAACGTCATAAAATACTCACCCTTCTTCGTTTTTTCAGTTCTGACCTTTCGCAGGCACTGTTCTTGCTGAGACAAACCCCCCCACATCAAAAAATTTTTGCCTTGGTCCTCCTGTTGTTTTTATGAAAATAATAATAGTAAATCACAGACACAACAGGGGGACCAAGGCAAAAAATTTTGATGTTGGGGGGGGGGTAGGGGGGTCTCAATAAGAACAATGCCCCTTCGAAAAATTTGCGAATGCTTACAGCTCACCTAATATAAAAATATGGGATTTAAAAAAAATTCTGTGTAATTCTTTTATGTAATTATGTGCTTGTAATTTGCATTTTTTTGTTTTACCAATGTCAAACATTTGAATGTTTTGCCAAATAATAATTTTTAATTGGCCAGTCATAATTTTTAGAAAGACATTGTATTTAACTGTATATAAATTCTGTATAATTGTTATGTAAATTTTATATATTTTGCTAAAAATCATGCTTATAAAACTTCCAATATTGTCAGTTGGCTGAAAGCTAAGCCAAGTTAAATGTTGAAAACTGTGTTGTTAACTGTGTTGTTTATATAAGAGATCATATTGTCTATTTACATATGTGTGTGGAAATCAATATGAGGCGTCGAACCTGTGATTATTTCATGAAAATAAAATTTTTCATAACAATCTCTCCAAGTTTTTTTTCAAGCAAATGTCATAGAATTAAGCCCAAAAACTGCAAAAATACAGATCGGTTCAACTTTTTCCGATCATCAATTATAAAAACAAGTTTTTTGATTTCCATGATTTTGACTAGATTTTTTTCAAAGCTAGCATTACGGGCACCCGATCTAATTTTTCTCACTCTGTTGGGAGAGCATGAAAGAAAAAAATCAATAAGAACAACTGTGCACAGTTAATAAGGGTATCACAGTTAAGACTTTAAAGTAGCATGCTCGCCGTCAATGGAATTATTTTGAAAAGCGGGTACCAGTGTAATTCAAACGAGAATTAAAATGTCGTATTTTAGTAAAAGTCAAGGAAAAACATTGCTTCCAATCGGACCGACGACAGGACAAAGTTCACTGGGCCTTAACTTGGCCTAATTGGCTGAATAACAATTTTTGGTTATCCGACATTTGCGCGCCACGACATTTGCGCGCGCGACATTTCCGCGCCGACATTTCCGCGCCGACATTTCCGCGACGACGTTTCCGCGCCGACATTTGCGCGACGACGTTTCCGCGCCGACATTTCCGCGCCAAAATTGTTTTTTCTGGTCGAACAGCTCAACAACTCTCCTGAATGGTTCTTTCCCATCTTAGTTTTTTTACCATCCCTAGGGGTTTTGAACCACCCTTAGTGGTCTTGAATGCTTTCAGCAGTTCTGAACAATCTTCAGTGGTCTTATTGATCTTCAATCATCATCAACTATCCTGAGTGGTGTAATCTACCTTTAACGGTCCAAACCCATTCTCACTAGTCCTGGTAGTGTTAGCCAGGTACCTAGATGATGATACTTGGGTAGTATCCAGGTGGTGGTAGTCGAGTAGTCAAGATTGGCTCATTATTTATTATTGAGATGGCTAATTAGACTACCGTATTTCTTCTAATAGAGTCCCTCTCTCTAATAGAGCCTCCCCCCCCACACCACGCCCCCTCTTTTTTGACTAGAACTTCAGAGTTAGGGCCATTTTTGATTTACAATTTCGAGATTTTCGGGGGATCAAAAATAAAGCCCCGGGTGCTCTATTAGAGGATATACGGTAGTTGGGATTAAGTTTGGATCAATTGCGACGTATTGGAATCAATTAGTATTAGTTTGGATCAGTTGGGGTTTGTTCCAGCATCAATCCCGAAGGACTTCCAACTCCGAAACTCAAAACTTTTTTAAATTCAATTAAAAGTTACTAATAGCAAGGTATGCTACCCAGATTCGTGAGCTGAACATAGTTTGATGAACAAAAAGATTTCATCCATCTAGGTCTCAGCACCAGGATAGGTGACACCAGTCATTTTTATTCAATCCTTCGATCGTGTTACCGTAAATCCTCTAATAGAGCCCCCGGGGCTTTATTTTTCAATCCCTGAAAAATCTTGAAATTGTCAATCAAAAATGGTGCTAACTCTGAAACTCTAGTCAAATATCGAGGAGGGGGGGCTCTATTAGGAGAGGGGGGGGGCTCTATTAGAGGATTTACGGTATTTAGCAAGAGATTCAAACCCCTAGGATGGTAAAAAAAAACTTCAAAACCCTAGGGATGGTAAAAAACTAAGATGGGAAAGAACCATTCAGGAGAGTTGTTGAGCTGTTCGACCAGAAAAAACAATTTTGGCGCGGAAATGTCGGCGCGGAAACGTCGTCGCGCAAATGTCGGCGCGGAAATGTCGGCGCGGAAATGTCGCGCGCGCAAATGTCGGCGCGCAAATGTCGGATAACCCAATTTTTCTCTTCGTTGGATGGGCTGAGGGACTCCAAATGTTTCTGCTCCGTTTGGCTGGCCGCCTTATTCGCCTGATTTAAATCCGCGCGACTTATTTTCGAAGGGATGGATAAACAGCCATTTCTACATAGTAAATAGTAATGGATGTAGGTAAAATTGTCTTAAATTATCTGCTTAGATAAGATATAATGTGTTGTATTGACAAAAATACGCATTGTTAGACTATTTTTGTGTTAACTGCTCGTCTTTTTGTAAATCAATCAGTCCAATTTCAGGCATTCCTCTTATTTTTCAAACCTGGTAAGATAATTTACAATGAGTTCCTGGATTAATGCTTATGCTTGCAAGCGCTACAATCTCAACTGTCCCTATAGACCAGCTAGTCAAAAGCCCTCTGGTCGACCTGCTCCCATTCCTCATCCTGGAATGCCTCCTCAAATCCCATCTGATTCTAGCTCTTGGCAGGATGCTATTAGTCTAGGAACAGTTCTTCAAGTATCTATTGTGGTCCTTCTAACAGTTATCGTTTTGTGCCTGGTTATCAACTGGATAAACAACAATGGAATGCCTTTCAAATATCAGCAGCAGCGAGAAGAAGCGGATGTCTCTCTGGCGGAAAAGGAAGATCCACAATTTCGGCTAGTTAAATTTGTTTGTATTATTGTGGATTGAGTTATATGCTTTTGTGGTTGTAAGAAGTAGCTGTGAATGGCTTTAAATAAAATTTTCAAACAAGTTTGAATGAAAAGCTAGGTTTGAATTAAAACTTTTATATTTTCCTTGGTAGCACTGGTATCACTGGGTGGTTTCGATCCACCGACCTCTGGGTAATGGGTTCAGCACGGTCCAACTGCGCTACAGTTCTTGACTTGACATGACTTTTACGGCTAAGATACAATTGGCGAAAACCAAACTTGGCAAAAGTAGGTTTTGTCAAAACAAAACTTGGCGAAAAATCTAAAAATGGCAAAACTAAATTTGGCAAAACGAAAGTTGGAAAAAATTGCCTTGCTCCCCCTGTTGTCCGAAAAATGTCTAAAAGTCATAAAAAAGGTATGCACCCAGGTGGATTCGAACCAGCAACCTCAACTTGCCAAATGTGTCCTAGCCACTTTTATTTTTCATTTTTATGGTCATTTGCTTGATATCCCCAAACTATGGCCTTTTCTTACAGTAAACCAGTGCACCCCCCCCTCCCTTTTGAGCTATTATTAAAAAAATATTTCTTTCAAAGGTATTTTTATTTTCCACTCAACGCTATACCATGAAAAGCTATAGGAATTTTTCTTTGATGTAACATCTTGCAATTTCTTTAAAAGTCTTAGCATCCAATACGACCATGTATGATTGGCTGTGCTCGTCAAATGTTAGCACAGCACTTAGAATTACCCCTAAATAAGCAGAATTGAGCTTAATTTTATTTTTTTAATCTACCATCATCTTCATGAGTAGCTCCTGGCTTGGAAACAAACACAGGCTCTGTGCAACTTTGATCCAAAGTGTCAGCTTCCCACTTTGTGTATGTTTTGGTATTTGGATTTGTTTTGATAAGCTTGAATTTTTAAAGGCATTTGTATACGATTTGGAAAATAAAACAACTTACAAAAGATTTTTGGTTATTTTCGGGTGCTAATGAAGCGCCGTAAAGAAAAGTATATCCTTTAGCATTAAAGTTGTAGTTGTAGCGGGAAACTCAAACGCTAAAACATCTTGGTAAAACATTTAACCCTTAAATGCGCACACTATGATGCAGCTTGTTTTTGCAAAAACAAATTACATACCGTATTTCTTCTAAAAAGGCGGCCGGCCGCCTTATTTTTCCAACCCCAAAAATATGAAAAATGTCAATCAAAAATGGCCTGAACTCTGAAATTTTAGTCAAAAAATGAGGGGGGCCGCCTTATTAGAGGAAATACGGTATTTGATTACAAGTCAAATACAAATATCCGAAAGACTGAAATTTGACGTGGATATGCCGTATTTGGGTGTCCCATATATAGGACAATGCGCTCAACTGTGTTACCGGGTTATTGAGGTTCGGCTGTAGTTTCGCATTCAATCGTATATTGACGATCTTACATTACTTTAAAATATGAGGCGAAAAAACTTATATTGGTTCAGGTCGAATGCTTATAAATCCTATATTAATCCTCTCTTTTTCTCCGTGCATGTCACTTTAAAGAAATATTATCTTAATTTTCATAAAATAAACTTACAAATATCACAAATTGACTCATCTGTTACTTCCACAACCATCTTATCCTTTGTATTTTCCACCAAACCGCTGTGCAATCGCTTTTATAGGCCAAACATTTGAGTAAATCTGTTCCTATCTGTGTATCTTCCGCAATATTTAGTGGAATAACCATTCGTTTTAAAAATGGCATCATAGATATGTCCTTTAAATTTTTTTAGGCTGGATTAAAGTATACCCCTCCAGTCAATTAAAGTTTACTCCCTCCGGTAAATCAGCTTGGGGACCAAGGCAATTGTTTTAAATTTTCAATACCATTTTTGCATAAAACAATCAAAAATATACCAACCGCTCGCTTCTTTTGGCACAAAATAGTGTTTTTTTGGTGTTGCAGGTTCAATCCCAATCAGTGGCACACTTTTTTTTGGCTTGTTTGGGCAGTTTAGATGTAATTAGACTTTTTTGACGCCAGATTTGGAATCAGCGACCCAAATTACCTCTAAACAGCCCAAAGAAGCCAACCAAAAGTGTGCCACTACGCGGGATTGAACCTGCAACACCAAAAAACACTATTTGGGCCAAAAAAGCGAGCGCTTACGCACTGCGCCATGGAAGCCACTTTTCAAACCTAAGTAGCTTTTCACCCCCCCCCCCCATTTAAAGTGCCACGAAAAGTTTTAATAAAAAACATTTTTTTTTCTATAAAACCACTACTTTGCTGGCTACTTCATTGCTCTTTCTGATGTTATCCAAATACGCCATGCTCAGATCTAATTTTGGTAGGCACAGTAGTCCACAATTAGAAATCCATCTTTTTCATAAGCATTTGCATGATGGAAAACAAAAAATGGCGGTGACTTAAAGACAACATTAAGTCCTTGTCCCGTTTTGTGGTTAAAGACATGGATGTAAGTAAAATCATTGTCGTGCCATTTGATGCAGTCTTGGAATGTTCGGCCTTAATTTTCTTATATAAAAAACAGTATTTTTACTTGTAGAACAAACTTGTAAATTTCACAGTCAGTATTTTCAACAAATTCATCTTCAGTGGTGCTTCAAAAACGACCAAGTAGTTTTCAGTCATCGCAAAACTATGCATGTAGGAAGGATTTTTTTGATCTATTAGGGGAATTTCCTCTATCAATTTGCTGTTCTCTAACTGCTTTTTGCTGTCATCATCTGCAAAGAATTTTCATATTGAAATACCGTATTTTCTCTATTAAGTACCCGGGGTAATTATTTTTCAACCCCCGAAAATCGGAAAAAATTATTTTGATTTTGAAATTTTTGGGTGCTCAACCAAAATCCAAAAAGTGGAATCAACTAAGATCGTGGTGATTAAGATAGCGCAAAAAACAGATGTGCGAAATAATTTTTTGAGGTGAGATATAGGATGCCTATGGGAGGTAATTAATAGAGAGGGGGTAATAAATAGAGAAATACGGTAAGTTGCTGAATATAATGAAATTTTTTTGTAAGTAAGAAATTTTAATAATCATGAACTGTAAGCAGTCTCTTGTAGCCTATCAAGCTTGCTCAATTATAGGCTTTTGCCAGGGTAAAGCCTATTTAAGGTAGATAATTTTAGACACTTCACTAATTTGTTAAGTTATGCATTCAGAGCATTTATAGACAAAGTAAATAAAGGCGAAAAATAGTTCACTAGATTTTTTTCTAAATGCACCCTAACATTTTATGACTTTAAAATAAAAATGAAAATATAATTTTTTTACCACTACAATGTTCTGTTTTTACAAACACGTAGCTAGACTTTCTGCCAAACCGCATGCCGATATTAAAAATGTTGTGTTGGTTGTCGTAATGATGATGTGCAGAGCAAGTATGTAATGAGATGCATTTAGATAAATTTGCCTAAAAAAATCTTAAATTTGTCTGCTGTAAGACAGTTATGTTGAATAATAAAAAAAATTTTCGGTGCAAGTTAACAAGCCAAACCGCAAGCAAAAAAAAATTCTTTGACTATTGTCAGCATGTTTAAAAAATAATTAAATAAGACCTATGCCAAAGAAATATGACCCGAGATTGATCCATCGAAAACAGGAACCTTTTGTCAAAATCCGTCAAAAATGTTGAGCTTTTAGAGCATGCAAGCATGTTAACAACCAAAAACTGACCTTATCAAGTGTGTCTAATTATCTGGGTCTATTTTAGTAACCAATGGATGCTCGGTGCAAGTATAGACAGAATCTCCACAGGTCAGAAAATTTACAACACAGTTATCAGTATAGTCCTCAGATCCTAAGTAATAGGTGAAATACCTGAATTAGTTCGGCTTAATTTAAAGTACGCTCTTCCGCCTGGTCAAATCATC
Organism: Ditylenchus dipsaci; assembly: GCA_004194705.1. Taxonomy (NCBI): domain Eukaryota; kingdom Metazoa; phylum Nematoda; class Chromadorea; order Rhabditida; family Anguinidae; genus Ditylenchus; species Ditylenchus dipsaci. The sequence continues at coordinate 107,454 of SADC01000553.1, read as the reverse complement.
TTGGGGTACCAAGGCAATTTTTTGATTTTTTTGACTGCACTATTGTATCACATGAAGTCTCAAAAAAAAATAAATTCACATTTTCAACTTATTCTCTCTATACACCGGCAATCCACAGTAGAGTGGCAGGGTAGAAGCCAACCTTAGGGAGTAGGGGGGTAACCATGTTTTATTGCACTTTAAAAATGAAATCAAAAAATTTCGGCGCAAAAAAGTCTACCTTGGTCTTCCAAGTTAATTTGACTAAGGGCCTCAGGTTTGAGTGCTCCATAGTTCACTTTTGCGTTTATGTTTCTTGAAAATTACCGGCTGAATAAATTCTTACAAGGATCTGGAAAGGCTCTTGTTCCGAACTCGGAAACTACGATTCTATTAGCTGACGAGTTTCTTTTGTAACTATCACTCTGTAAGTACTTAGCAGAGAAAAGCATCTAAAAACTTTAGACTTACTTCAAACTTCAGAGGCTGAAGATTATTTTGGCATTAAATACGGTAACATCTAATCATAAAACTAGGACAATATGTACAAAATTAATACATAGTTGTAAGACGTATTTCGAATAAGTTTTATTTGTCGAGAGAACCCTTAATTTTAAAATTGGACTCGTATTTGGCGTGCTTAATTTACTTATGAAATTCTTTTCATTCAAAAATTCTTTGTCATGTTTGAAATTCCGCTCAAGACAATAAATATTTAAATTTGAAATTAAATGTTCATTGTCTCCAGCAGAATTTTGAATTGAGAGCCCTTTTTTGTTTTTAAAAGCAGTTTTATGCAAACAACAACGCTGAACACGAATTCAGTGTCAGAATCGAGGATTCTCCAGTAGGTAAAATGTATGGGAAATTCGTATTACACTTATGTATCGAATTTGTACATTTTCTCACGATTTTATAATTATATGTAGCCGTATTAGTGTCAGAATGACCGTAAGATTTTAACATTTCTTTTGCTTCTCAGCATTTAGCAAATTTATGGCTCGCAGAAAGTCAGAGAAGAACGTTTTGTGAATCCCTACCCCGACTAGCAGGTGGTGTTTTATTGCAGCGATACAAATCAAAAAAAGCTTATGCTTACCGTAAAACCTCTATTAATTAGGCCGGCCGGATTATTTTTTCAACTACTTTCCAGGGGCCGGATTAATAGAGGGGCCGGATTATTAGAGGGGTCGGATTATTTTTCGACCTTTTGAAAAAGTTGATGACTTTTTAGGAGGGGGATTGTTAAATTAACCTTTTTTCTGTTCTTATAATTGTCTTTATTTATTTTTTTTTGCAATTTTTTTTAATTTTAGGATAGTAATATAACTTGGACATTCTTGATTTGTATTTTCAGAAAAATGACTACACGGTGTGTCAGAAAAAACGCGGACAGTTTCAAATTTTTGTCAAAAGCTCATGCGCACCGTCTGAAAAAATTGTTTTGGTGTAAGCTATATAAACAAATTTTTCATCCAATTTTTATTTAGACTTTATTGTAATTTTTAATTTTCTTTCTGCACGAGCTTGTAGCCCTCAATCTCAGCTTTTTTACGAAATATCAAACCGGTCATTTCTAAAATTTGAAAAATGAGAAGTTTGAAAAAAATAGCAGCTTATTCCTTTTTAACCTTAAATTTTTATTTTTTCAAACTCCTTAGTTTTCTCATTGCAGACTTAACTTAGAACAGTTTGAGAGCTCGTTAGAATGCTGAGATCCATGAATACAAGCTGGTGAAATAGGAAACAAAAAGTACAATAAAAGTTCGAATAAAAATTCTAATATAAAATTTGTTCAATAAATTTAGACTTTTGACATTGCACTTCAGTTACTACCTTCTTTCATTAGCCTTTTTTTGAAAATAGTAAGCAAGAATGTCCAGATTGACATATAACTTTTCCAAAACTTTAAAAGTTCAAAATGAAGGAAACGTGATGAGATTAGCAATCAAATAATGGTCAATTAGCCCCCCAAAAGTCATGGTTCCTTAAACACCCAAGACACCCATAAAACTTTTTAAACTCAGTTAATTATAAAAATTTGAATTTTGAATAGGGTATACTTTATTGACACTAAAATTTATACAAGATAATCGTACTGTCAAAAATTTCACCTTACTTAGTAATTTCTACCTTCCGAAAATTAATAAAAACCTTTTTAAGCTCTTTGAAGGGGGCCGGATTATTAGAGGGGGCCGATTATTAGAGGGGCCGGATTATTTTTCAACCCCCTTCCAGGGCCGGATTATTAGAGGGGGCGGATAATTAGAGGAGGCCTGATTAATAGAGGTTTTACGGTATTATCATTTGAAAGCTGAACTCTTGGCGTTATTTTAGTATATTGTGAGCCTGGGTACAGTTTGAGAATCATGGCTCACCACTTGAGGTCTGCAATTGGATTTCGATCACAAATAGTTTGTTACCTTCAGAGCCCTTTTCACCAACTCGGTCACGGATTGAAGCAAAACGATCGGTACCATCATGTTCAGCACTCTGCTCTACCCGTATAGTACAATAAGGCCACCAGGGCTGGACGTGTTAAGGTTTGTCTTAACACGAAATTCGGCCATAAACTTGTTTTTTTGTTGAGACTTGTTCAGACTTTAAATTTTAAGAAAAACCAACTAGGCCATATCTAGTGTATCTAGAATAAAAACTACTAGAAGTTAAAATTTTGAAAATTCCGAAGTATTATGCAAACTACTTTTGAGTCTTGAAGTGAAATCTTTGTATAAAAGACATTCCATCAAACCAGTGCCGAAATTCAGTGTCTCCGAATTTGAACTTGCCAGGACCATTTCTAAGCAGAGTAACAGACAGCCATTTTGGTATTTCTCCTTAAAATTTTTAATGTTTAAAATTTAATACATTAAAAAACCTTTTATTTCACATTCATACGGCTCCATCACTTCTTGGGCATTATTAAAGTTTCTCTTAAAATCAAATTTTTGATGCTCTCGCTATAGTCCATAATTGTTTACAAGGAGCCGAAATTACTGTTTGTACACAGCTTAGAATTAATTTATGTGAATTCAATTTCACTAAAAATGTAAAATAATTTAAGTGAGCACAATTTTAGTGAGTGTAATAAATTTTGATGAACTTTTCAAAATCAATATAATCAATACATCTACATCAGTTAGCTACAAAATTTGTACTTTCTTTCAAAGAAAAAATTTACTTGTACATTCAATACTGTAAAAGCAACTCAAAAATTTTCAGTGCTTCAAAAAAATTAAACAAAAATGGGTCGAGCAGACATTTCGATGAAATTCGAAAGAGAAGAGACGGCATGGCGAGGTTTGCGAATAAACGTTCGCAGAAAGTTTTTTGCGAGCGATTTTTGCGGACCTAAATTTGCTTATATACCTTTGTAGAGGCTATTTGCAGACAAAAATTGCAGAAACGACAGTTGCAGACATTCAACAGTGGCAGAACATTTGCAGACCGACATTTAAGCTGCTACATTTGCGGAAGGTATTTGAAGAGCTGATATTAAAAAGCTTGTACTTCAGAGCTATGTTGTCTACTGAATTTTTAAAAATTATCATAGTCATTAGAGATAAAAAGCATAAGTGAAAATTTTTTCAGGACTAACGCTATTAATATGGTTTTTTCGGCTCAATATGCATTAGCACCCACCCCAAAAAGTACGCCTTTATCTTTTTAGAATGTTTTTCTTTAAAAGTCTCAAAAAGAGTCGATTCACACTTGTAAGCCAAGTTAAGCAAACAATATGAACAGTGTGAATAAACACTCTTTGAAGAAAAAATTAAAAAAAAATTAACTGGGGCACCAAGGCATACTTTTTTTGGCTGGGCGCGAATGCATATGGAGCGGTTTTTTTATAATCCTTGCCGCAAATGCATGTCCCCAAACTTTGACACTTTTTAAATATTTTGCATACAATCGACGACATTTTTTAAATTTTTTCTCAAAGCTATTTGCAATCCTAGATTTTTTTTGTAAAAGTTGTTTTTAAAACTTTAGGCTTTCAGAGATCATTTATCACGATGGTGATCAAACAATAAACAATCTTCTAATGTTGACTGTTATTATGAAAAATAAAAAATATCTGAAAAACAGAAAGCTCGCAATATGCATAAAATGTTTGCTTAAAACTTAGAATATTTTCTTTAGCTTATATAAGAATAAAAATACTTTTATTTACAAACATAATGAGCAAGATGTTTCTATCTCAGAAAAAAATCATCAAAATCTAAAATGAAAAATACAAATATTATTTTTTCAAATAATTTCGTGAATTTTTTATGAGTAATGGAAGGGTATAAATAACGACCGGGAAAATACCATTTTGATATTAATTCTGCTGAGGATGAATTTCATAACACTTTTTAGTTTGTTTAATATTTGGCAACTTTGAAATCAAGGTGGTGTTTCTTATGATGTGAAGCAAAATGAAGAGTTTTAGGCTTATTAATATGAAAGACATTGAACAAACAATATTTGGAGTGAAATAGAACAGGAAGAAATTCGATTTCAAAGTATAATTATTACAAATATGAAAAGTAGGCTAAACTGAACCTGAGACCTCCACCCACTCACTTGAATCTGAAACTGGGAGAAGTGATGGTTTTCAGGTTCAAGTGCTCTAAACAGCATTATAAAAACAAGTCTAGATCTGTGTTAGCATTACATAACGTAATTTTTCTGATAATTTCCAAACTCTAATACCATGGGCTTCAAAAGTCCCGATCTTTTTTCCAATAATTTTTTTGGATAACATAAGCTAACTGCACGGGCGCCGGTGCCAGCGCCAGCCGAAATTTCACCACTTAAGTGGCCGGCGCCTTCTATAGCGGCGTCGGCGTCGAGCACCAGCTGCTTACTGGATTTCGTAAATATTTATGATATTTTAAAGTTTTTACAGTATGTTATTTGGTGTTAGACGCATCTAACTTAGATCCTGGCGGCACAAGCAAAAGTTTTAGCGTCAAATACACAGTATACACCCCGCGCCGCAAGTTTTCACGCGGCGGCGGCCAGGATGGCGCCGGGCCAGAGATGATTTTCAAACGGGGCCGGCGCCGATTTTCAAGTGACGCGGGCGCAGATGCTGGCGCTGGGCCAATTTCAGGCAGGCCCGGCGCAATTTTTTCAAGCGTGCAGGTATGAACATAAGTGTCCCGCCTCCCCCCCCCCCTTTTAAAGCCGAATCATAACTTTCTTGAACAATTCAGATATTCTTCACATATGATGTTAAAGTGGAGATGTAAGGCTGAAAATGGTATATTTAATAAATTTTCAAGAAGCACTTAAGTTATCCAAAAAGAACCCAAAAAGAAAAAGATCGGGAACTTTTGAAGCACTCGATAGATCCTATTTTTAATATAAACTAAAGGCCTTTTTATGAATATGAGAAAAACTAATTTTTTTGGGATCACGATTTAACAATTGTAATTTAGAAATGCTGTAACCGAAATTCGTCTGAAAAATGGAATGAAACAGATTTCGATGGGAACACAGTAATACCTTTTGTGATTAGCGCGACAAAGATACAGTTAAGATACAAATAAATCTTTTACGCATTGTAAGTATTTAATCTTTTAGCTGATGACAATTGTCTATAAAAAACACGTGATGCAAAACTTTCCAACAATACATGTGTGAAGTTCCGAGAACGGCAGGAGAATGACTCTTTTTACTTTGAAATTAGAAGCTCTGGTCTTGGATAGTTGTTAAGCATTGTGCTAGGGACTATTAGGAATTTCGCAAAAAAACACTCATTAATCCCTTCATTTTCGACTTTTTCAGTCGAGTCAAAATTTTTACTTTCGACTTCGAGTCAAAAGTAAAAAATTTTTGACTTTAATTGATTTTTCGACCCGTCGAGTCTGAAATTTCGGACGTTTGCCGACCCCAGTTTTGTTAAATAAACTGTTTCATGTAGTTTGATGCACAGATTGTTTTTTAGGTGTAACTCTAATGTAGGACGACAAACAAGTGGCTTAACTGTTGTAAATTTGGAGAAGATGGGCTGCCTGGGCTATGCTACTGTAATGCACGAGTTATTGCACATGATAGGATAGAGCATGAGCAAAAAAGATATGATGCTGAAAAATATGTAAAAATACACTATGAAATATTCTGCCAGTTTTTGCACACCCTTTTTTGCAAAAAGTGTTTGTTTTTTAGGTAATGAGCAATGGTTCAGTCCAATTGCCGAAAACGATCCCTTATCCTTATCAACATACGGAGTTCCTTATGACTACTTGAGCATAATGCATTACACTAAGAATGCATTTTCTAAAAATGGAACAGCATCACTATTAAGACATTGGATCCCAATATCAGGTTTATAGTTTTGAACAGTCTAATTGAAAAAAATAGCAAATAACTTTCTAAGTTATACTTCACGCGCTTATTCCAAATACAAATTAGGTCGACAATATTCACAAAACCTCTACTTTTTAATATCTTTCATAATAGAAAATGCTGACTGGTGAAATATCAATTTTTTGTTGAGTTTCTAGCCAACCATTAAAAACAATTTTAATAAAAAAGGGGTTTAAGGTTCAAGGGAGGGGGGAGCTCAGGTTTAAGTGCTCCAAAACGTGCTTCAATTCATAAAGTAGATGTAGGATTTAAGTAATTAACATTACATTGAAAGAACTAAATAAAGGTAAATGTCCGAAATTCGAAAAATAGTAAAGTTTTTATGAGACCACCCTGTAGGTAAGTGAAGTTATAGATTTCGGGTTCCTTTCAAATGTTAACACGGAAAAATGGTTACTTATCCTTATGATCGGATCCCACCTATTTTGTCACTTCTACTCGGACAGTAATATGCTTCTTTTACAGGTTTTTTCCATATTTTTATGAAGTGCTATATTTTCGAACTTTTCACGCCCTCATCAAAAATTTTCGGGAAAAACCTGTAAAAGCATACCGTATTCACTCCGTTAACTCCCCACCCCAGAATCCGGAATTTTTAATTTTATGGCGTTGCCTATTGACGTATTTTACTGTATAGACTCTCGAGCGTGTCACATACTAAACTGTAGCTAGAAATCTGAGCTACATTTCGTATATATCATCGTCGATTATATTTGAATAAGTGGTTCAACAGGCAACGCCATAAAATTAAAACTTCCGGATTTTGGAATGGGAGTTAATAGAGTGAATACGGTATTATCTTCTCGAATCTAACTTTCGACTTTCGAGTCAAGCTATCGAGTCAAAAATTCAACTTTCGACATCGAAGCCGACCTTTCGGGTCGAAATTTTCGACCTCAATTTTTGACATTTTCCAAAAATATTCAAAATCATCCGGTAGCCGACAAAATGGCTGGAGTCCGGATGGAGGATAACTGTCGGAAAATTTATTAATCATTAGGAGATTTTGTTGAAAAAATTAAAATTTTTTCTAAAATTTTTTTTCGTGTTTCAGGGTTTTAAAAAATATAGTTGGTCAATAAATGTCAGCAAATGAATAAATTTGTTGACCAACTATATTTCATACAAGAATATGAAATTCCAAAAGAAAAATTAATAAAAAGCTAATTTCATACTTTGGGGCCCGTAAACCAAATAAGTACCGCCATACTTGCATTTAGTTGCGTATTGTCTTGGCTATTTCTTAATTTTCTTGTAAAGACGACACACCTTAAATTTATTTTGGTTTAGGACCTTATCGGGCATAGTCAAGATGCCACATCATCAGACTACAAAAAATTATGCTCCATTTATGAATGCAATGAATGTTTGGGAGAGAAGTTTGAGGCATTGAACTCAACCAGTCAGGAGCTGTAAAGTAGTAAAAGCAAAAATTCACTATTTTCTCTTTCAATTCATGCTTAAAAATTTATCTCTTATATAATTTACCAATGTTGAGTACATTTTCTAGGTAATTGAAGTGCTGCTTCACAATGTATGATTCATACACACATTATACAGGGTGGCCAAACTTTTTCACCCAAATTTCTTTTGACCATAACTTTTTGAATAGACAATTTTTTTTCTTGATCGATGACTTCAATTTGAAAGCGCTATGTTTGCCATTTGTCTAATAAATATTGAATGATTGTTGTCAAAAATCGCCAAGTTATGGCATGTTTTTTGTGAAAACATCAATTTAGGCTGCTTTTTCCCAAGCGCAGTTATGTGTCAGAAACTTTAAAATCGGTAGATGGGACGTAGCTTTCAAATCTTCCTTGGCTGTCTTACTCTCCCTATATGACTCCATGTCACTTTTTCTAGTGGAATGGATTAAAAGTCGAGTGTGCCGACTTGATCAACGATTTAGATTAACTGTTTTTTTTCAATAGTCGCCTCATAAGATAGCTGACCGATTAATTAAGACCATAACCATCGGTTCGATCAAATGTATCGCTTGTTGGTAGGAAGAGGATTACAAATTTTCACAAATCATTATTGATTCCTCGTTAATTTTCTGTGATGGTTTGTTAATGTTAAAAATGTCAATCTGAAAGTTGTGAAAAAAACAACCGAAATAGATGTCTTCACGATAACAGCCATATCTCAGGAGTCGTCAACAATAATAAGGCAATTTTGTTTTAAAGCAAAATGGCAAACACAGGGCTTTCAATTAAGTGGTCGATCAACAAAAAAATCGTCTATTCAAAAACTTTAAAGCCAAAAGAAATTGGGTGAAAAAGTTGGGCCACCCTGCATTTACAGAAAAGGGATTCAGTGAATTGAGTGTAGAATATACAACTTCCCCTAAATTTTTGATTATAAAAGTCGCTGTAACTACCCTTGTTTTCAGGCTTAGACTCAAGCTGGGCCAGCGTATGTAGTCGAGAACCAGTCATGTAATAGCAACAGGTGCCACACTGGCACCGACGGCACTGTACCGAGTGAGGATAAGGAAAGGAAGAGGGCCGGTGCCGGTGCTGATGCAAACAAATATTTAGCCCGCACTGGCACCGACATTTCAACAATTGAAATGGTCGAAATCTTGTGCAATGAGCTAATTTATTTTTTTAACTTACAGCCTAAATACAGCAAAAGTCTTAAAGTGTCCATTTACAGCTTTTATTAATTTTACACAAATATTGTTAAAATATTTTGCCTAGGACTCCCAAGCTAAAATTTTCTGAAAATTTCTTCTTGTGGTGCTGGTACCTAAACTGGCACACGCACGGCAGCGGGCTGGGGCCAGTGCGTGTTGAAGGATAGGGTCGGTGATGGTGCGGGTTAGGGAAATGGTCATGCTGTAAATGGTGAAGGATAAGGTTGGAGCTGGTGCCGGTTCCGAGACTTTAGAATTTCCAGCACTGGTCACGACTAAAAGATTTCTTTGTTTGTCAACCAAAGATGGTGGTTAACTAATGTGGTGGATAACCAAAAGTTGTCTATACACTTTTTCACTTTTGCAATAGTTTTTAGTAATGGCTCATTTATAAACGTTGTCGTTGTCGTCGTCGTTGTCGTTGTCGTTGGAATATTTTTTTATAAAACCCTTTTTTTCGCCAACGACGACGACAACGACAACTTATTTATAAAAAATCCAACGACAACGCCAACGACAACGAAATTTTTCATTCAAAATTGGACAAATTTCGCATTCTCAGACGAGGTTTCAAGGGAAACGTGTGTGAGAATATAGTAAATCCTGAAATTCTGACTTAAAATGCAAAACTTCTCCAACTTGAAAGAAAAATTTCGTTTCGTTGGGGCGTCGTCGTTGTCCTTGCGTTGTCGTTGGATTTTTTATAAATAGGTCGTCGTTGTCGTTGTCGTCGTCGTTGGCGTTGTCGTTGTCGTTGGCGTAAAAGTGCCTTATAAAACATTTTTTCCAACGACAACGATAACGACAACGACGACGACAACGACAACGTTTATAAATGAGCCATAAACGGAATTATTATATCAGATTTTTTATTTCACATGGGAAAAAAATTTAGATCAAAAAAATATTATATATTAGCACACACATGCATTTAATTGTCTGCTGGTCGAACTTCTCCAATATTCTTCATTAGGCACATTCTTTCTTTCAACTGCACAACCTCCAGGTTGAGTCCATTTAATACTTCTGATATGGAGTGTAACTGAAAATTTAGTAAACAAAAAACTCAAAAACTAATTTAAAACAACTTCTTCTCGTTAACATTAATCCAAAGCAAAAGTGCTTGCTCTAGTTTGAATTATTGCAAACCCTCCAACCAATGTGCACAATTATTTTTCCACTAAACTTCCAGTAAGACGTAAAAATCCCTAAATATTGTAATTTTAAAAAATCTTCAAAAAATCAAAAAATTACCCAAGATGCAGAAACTTTCGAGGATTTAGTTTCAAAAAGTCAAGGCAGCTCTAATTAGGGTTTTCAAGGGAGTATAACTCGCCGTGGAGTAAATTAAGCAAACATTGTCATGATTTAAGGAGTCCTTAATATAGGAATCGTTAGATTTATGTAAATTATTATAATTTATTATTGGGTATTAAAGAGGGGAGAAGGCACAGTGTGTCGAAATTCAAAAGTCGCAAACTCGCTGCATTCTGTTTTGTACGGAATTTAAATTTTTCTCTAATTTTCTGTGAAATATTGTCACTTTTTTTTTAATTTTGGCTTTTTTATTATTACCGTATTTCCTGTAAAAAAGTCCCCCACACCCCCCCCCCCCCCTCGTTCACAATCGTGTTCTTGGCATTGTGTTTTGGCCCACTTTTTGAATACTTCTTTTAGGCAAATTACCCTCATTTTGTAGCTAGTGAGATGAGCTACAAAATGAGGGTAATTGTCTTGAGAGAAGTAATCAAAAAGTGGGTCAAAAACACAACGCCAAGAACACGATTTTGAACGAGGGGGGGGGCGTTTATTACAGGAAATACGGTAATTAGATAAAATTTGCAATAACTCAATTTAGAGTACATTTCAAAAAAACTCGAAATTGACCTTCAAATTTGGTCATTTGACGGGTTTACGGGTGACCAAATGTTTATTATTTTACAAAAAGTTCCTTTATTCTAAAATTTCGAATACCGAACACTGGCTTACCTGCAGAAAGTTGGCCAAAGCTTTTTCCAACTCCGGATACAAATAGCGGCTAGCAAGACACAAAACATCAATTATGAGATTGTAATCAGTGGGCTGCATCACTATTTGGCCAGTATATGTGTATTTTAGAAGCTGTTGAAAAGCTCTAGCGGGAGTTTCCCACTAGCAAGATTTCTTTTGAGTGGACTCCTGCATGTCGCCATAGAGCATTTTTCAGAAAACAAAACAATTGTTTTCATAAATTTTCCTAAGTAAATGAATTACCTAAATATTCACTTCGCAGTGCCATTATTGTCTTGTTAGCTGGAAAACGGACGCCTTCAGTGATGAAGCAAATGTCAGTTAGCGGCTCTAGATTGGGCATTTCAGCAATGTCGTTAAGCAGGTGGCTAGTAAGGTCAACTACTGAATTTTTTGAAGTAAGACTGCTAATTAACCGTAATATACCTGCTTCATGTGGTGGAGAGTTGTTCATCGCAGAAATTCTTAATAATTAGATGAAATTACAACCAATTTTTAGACTTTGTTAAAAGCGACACAAATAACGAGTGTAAATAAGTAGAGCCTTATCTTTTCCAGTTTTATAATCATATCTCTTATAGAGTACATCATTCCGTAACCCTTTTTTTACCGTTTTTATTTAATAGAGCCAGACCCTTCGCTTTTTGACTAATATATCAGAGTCAGGGCCATTTTTATTTAAAATTTTGAAATTTTTCAGCAATTGAAAATTAGGGCAATTGAAACCGACTCTATTAAAATAAATACGGTAATGCTTTAAAAGATTTTTTTTCAAAGGTTTCCTTACAATGTCCAGATTCTGAAAAATCATTCTGTAAATTGGGTATTGTAAATTTCGAACTGCGTAAAACGTAGGGCTAAAATCATTTTTGCAGTTGAAGTCGCTCGTCAACTTTTCAAAATGACCTTGCAATTGTTTAAAGCCATGCTGACTTTTCTAAAAATAATGTAGCAACTTTTATACGCTATTTGTAAGAAAAGATTCAGAGATACAGAATGGTATGAACATTTACGAGATATGATTATAAAATTCAAACAAATAAAGATACGAAATCCCGTTTCCGAACATATTTTCATCGTTACTAAAGCTTTTCAAATAGTACATAGGGTTGCAAGATATTCTAAAATTTAGTCATTCTTTTCTATTTTGTGTGAAAAATAAATAAGTCAGATGCCTAGCTAGTCATGTTTTTTTGGAAATAATTTTTAGGTTTTGTTCAAAGTCATTTGAGTACGCGTTTTCTAGACAAACATCGTAAAACACCACTTTTGTTTGTCCAATGATATTTTATCATAGTCTTATTGTTTTGGTATCAGAAGCAGGGTGATATCCTCAGCGGCTAAGGTTTAACTCAGCCATCGAAGCTGAAGGCTGACCTACTGTTTATTGCTGTCATGTTTAATGGCTTATAGTAAGCTAATTTCTTTGTTATCTGCTTATCTTGATAATAAACTTCTTATTTCCAAAGCTTGATCAAGCTTTAGAATGTTTTTAAAAGTCAAATTCTTATTCCTCACTCATCTACATAATCGGAATTTGAAATCAAATATTGTTGTGACAATGAAGCTATTTGTTGGGTTGAAGCATCCACTAAGAAAGGCAGATTTTTAACTAACATATAAAAATAATACTAATTTAATTTTGCTGTATTTCAGAAGCAATGTGCCATTCACAATTCCTTCAGATGTCCTTATAGATGTTTTTTCCTTTTGTAGCAGAAACGACTTGGACTGTATTCAGCTAGTTAGCAAAAGATTTGATACTATTGTCAAGACCTCATTCAAAAAGTATCCTATTCGTGCAATCTATGCTGTGCTGGTGGACAAACCAGTAGATCTGAGAAAACCTTACAACTGATCCAACACTATTATCTATTTCAAAAATAGTCAATTGAAACGAGAATTTGAAAGCTTAGAAGATGTGCTTGCCTTACAGATCAAGCAAAATTCTGCTTTTCTTCATATATCCATTTACAAAAAAGACATGGATATGGAGAAGTCAAGGTTAGCACTTGTTGAGATACTTATAAAAACTAACTAAAATTTATTACTCAATTTGTATACACGATTTACAATAGATTAGGGTTGTAAAAACCTGGAGAATACAGTCGAGTCCTTATCAGAGTCCTTACCGGCCTTTTGGTAATTACCCGGGGTAATTACTAGGGTTGGGTAATTAGCCGGGTAAAATCTTTTTGGGTAAAATCTCGGGTATTTACCCGGGTATTTACCCGAAAGGCGGGTAAAATCTTTTTATTTCCATAATCAACTTTTATTCGAGAAATCATAACAAATCAATCAAATTCATACATAAACATTCAAAATCATCGTTAACAGTGTTAGTTTCCTCGATTTCTTCAATTTAGCTAATTGCTAATCGCTAATTTCGCAATTTCGAAAGAAACGCTAAAAACAAAAGTGCAGTGAAACGCATAAATTGTTATGCTAAGTTTAAAACACTTTCTGGCTTCTGAATTCGCTTTGAGACAAATCAAATTAAAACAAAAATTTTGTAAAAATATATATTTTCGCAAAATCCTTAATAAAGATTTTACCCGATTTCTATACTACGGGTAAAATCTCTGGGTATTTACCGGTAAATACGGGTATTTACCCATTGTCCAACCTTAGTAATTACCCCAAAAAAGTATTTCTCCGGGAATCACCCAACCCTAGTTATAGCGATAAGATCGCTACTTGCTGTTTCATATAGAGACTGCCATTATGTGGAGTGTCCTCATAAGAAGTAAAAACATAGGTAACACTTTACTTGTCGTGCATAAATCGGGTCGAGAAACACGAATATTCAATCATTTTTTCGAAATTCACCTCAAAAGTGGGTCAGCCGTGTGGGGTCAAGTAAAGTCAAGCCAAAACATAAAGAGTACTCATAAGGTCTTATTTTTAAAACACTTGTCGTGCGAAATTTTGATTTCAGAAAAGCATATGTCACTGACTTCGAGATGTCCTATTGATTCCCCTACTTTCTTTTGCTGTCGAAAGAATATTTTTACCGGCTTACTCCGCAATTTCAGCACCATCCTTTAATTCTTCTTTTTACTACAGCCTTAGAAAAAACATTCGATACTTCAACTCCAGAGCCGTTGAATTTGAGTTTTTATTAAAACAGATTTTCATACCATTTTTCTGTGCGTGATATGCTCACTTGGTTTGCATTTCAATAATGTGGGCAGAAACGGTGTAAAGCAAAACTTTTCAAGAGCAACTTTTATCTTTTGTGGAGTCACTAGATGTTTTTGTTGACACTTTTTTCAAGGTTGGAGCTTAATTGAATTAAAAAAAAATTATTGAACGATTTATAGAGCTTTCAAAACCAAAACCAGCAATGTCAATTTGAGCTTGTAGTAGTTGACTTGAAAGGACTCAATGTATCTTCTTTGCAAAATCAACAAAACTGCTAGAAATTATGTAACTAATGAAGTTATGGAGTCTATATTCTTGAAAGATGCTCAAGATGATTCACTTGCAAAGCAGTACAATGATGCTGATTGGGTGCTTAGAAGAAGACTTTTAGGCAATTCCGATTTTCCTATGGCTTTGGACAGATTTATGACACAAAAAGAAGCAGTATGGGGTGTTGGTGGTTCTGAAATTTTGTTTGCTGTCCGGTTTGAATAAAGTGATCAGTTTATATAAATCTTTCATTAATTTAATTTTTCGAGCTTTTTACTTGACTTACAACTTTCAACCCTTAAAGTTAGCAACGTTTTTCACAACGAACAGAGTTTGTATTTTTCTTCACAAACTACAAACCTATGACCTTTTTTGATATTTATCTTCATCTCCCGAAGCAAAAATGAATACGCGGCTAGATGAGCAATATCTCAGAGCTCAGTCCACTTTTTAAAAACGGTTTTTTGCATCCGATATAAGACATACCGTATTTCCTCTAATTAGCTCACCCCCTCCAATAAACCCACCCCCTTGATTTTAGGGTCCATATTTCGGAACAGGGTGAATATTTTGCCAAGCTGTTTATTGCGCTTTCTTAGTTCCCGTAAGCTTTACCGATATCGATTTTCAGATTTATAATTTTCGACAGAAAAACTCGAGATCGAATTCAATTTTTCTGAGTTTCGGGTGATTGTAAAATGAACTCACCGGCGGGCTAATTAGAAGAAATACGGTATTTTATCTTTAGGATACTTTATAATGGTAGTATTTTAATTTTGCCGTAAAATACGTCAATTTTGGCCGTAAACTTTTGAATTTTAGACATAACTTGAAATTGGCCATACAATACTGCATTCGGTTCATACATTGTTGGATTTTGGTCATAAACTCAAATATGGCCATGAATTTGCCCATTGAACTCATCGTGTCTGTAGTGTTGTCTCTTGATCTTCTTTTTGTATGATATTTTGAGTATCTTACTCAGGTGTTAGCGACAATCCATGCAGGTGAATATTTTACTGCAAAAACAAAAAATATAATAGATATTATTTCTAAGCGATATAATTGTGGTCCAAGCGCATTGTCCGAAGTGGAATGCCAAAGCCTTACCCAGTTTTTGATTAGTCACAACTACTCTATAAAAGCCCTATGTCACCCTGCATTCCTATGGAAATTTCATCTTCATCCTTATGCACACAAGGTAAGTATAAAAGGGTCGTAATTCTTTCGACCCTGAAATGTACCTTTTTGCCCAAAAGGCTTTTTTCATATGCCCCAAATTTAAAAACTATTTCTTCTCAGTGATTCACTTTTTATACAAAAAATCGAAAATAAAAAAATCAACTTTTTAGGTCAGAAAATGCCCGAAAACACCTTTTTATCGTTTTAGCGCATAAGAATTACTTAGAAATGGTTAAACCTGATTTTGAAAAAAATTTGTTTGGGGGGCATTCGCTACTGAGGTCCAATTTTTAATTTTTTTCCAACCGTCTTTTAGCTCTGAATCAGCTCTGAATCGCAGCGCTTTCTAACTTGCTGTTGATTGATCTAGTGAGGTTCCGAAAAGTTGGAAAAAAAGGTTTTGAATAGAACAATTATTTTGTCCATTCAAAAACTTTTTCCTCCGACTTTTTAAAAACTCAGATGGTCATTAAGGGTGGTTTTTTTATTTTGCCCCCCAATTACTGAAAAATGCCCCCTAATCAGAAATTAAAATTTTTTCTCGATTTTCACGTTCATTTTGCAATTATTTTACTATTATGCCCCCAGGATCTCAGCTTTCTCACGAGCTATCAACTCTATTGAATGGTCATCTACATGTAGAGATTTAGGGGTTTGAAATGAAGTAACTTTTGTTTCTCATATTTATTTTCAAACTCCTCAATTTCTACATTTTTAATACTACCATTCAATGAAGTTTGATAGCTCGATACAAAGCTGAGGTCTTGAGCTACATGATGGTCAGAAATAATTTTAAAAATAAACGTAAAAATTGAGAAAATATTCAATTTAAGATTAGGGGATTTTTCAGTAATTAGGTGGCAAATCAAATATTACCCTGTCAGTTAATAGCTTGTTAGAAAGCTGAGATCCAGAACTACAAACGGTCAAAAAAAACAAATTTACAAATTTATCAAAAAATTACCGAGAACAAATCGTTTTTCAAATGGGGCAGAGAGAGAACTTTTTTGAGACAGAAAAGGCTCAATTTCGGTCGAAAGCATTTCAACAATGTACAGGGTGGCGCGAAAAAACGCGGCCACTTGAAAAAAATTTGCATAGGTAGCTCCTTGCCACATCGATTTCCCAGGAAAATCGATGGTGGTGGTTAAGACCTAGGAGCTTGTGGTATTTCTCTTCAACCACAGCCGGCATTGTTGTGGAGGTTTCCGAGGGCTTGCCACCCAAAATCGGAAACCGACCTGGCAAGGGGTCACGTACTTCAATTTTTTAGGTGCCGAATTTTTTTGCGCCACTTTGTACAATACTAGGTTCGTGTTCATAAATACGTTCATTCTCAAAATTAAACTTTTTTGTGGCATTGTGTTTTTCTATAAGTTTTTCTGCAACTTTTTAAAAGTTGACGCTCCATTTTGTAGCTTACAAACTCGGCTACGAATATAATGTGACTTTTAAAAATTGTCAAAAATTTATAGAAAAACCCAAAATCCACAATAATTTCATTTGAAAAAAAGCCGAATGAATTTATAACACCAACATATAAAGTTGGCCCAATGGCACTCACTTACCTTAGATTCTGAAATACTTTTTCATTGCACTTTTTATACTCCGGCAAACCGTTTGCTGCAAACCTTTTTGTTTTAGCTAATTATTTTCCAAAAAGTCGTCTAATTTTAATCCTGTCAACGGATTCATAAGTAAATCGACCCTGCTCTACAACTTTCTCTTTGGTGTCAACATCCATTTTCGTCACCAAAATCGAGATACGCTAGTTTGGAGGTAGTTTAAAGGGTTTGCCGGCAAAATTAAATTAAAATTAGACGACTTTTGGAAAAATAATTAGCTAAAAAAAAAGGTTTGCAGCAAACGTTTGCCGGAGTATAAAAAGTGCCATTATGAATTTGATTTAAAAAATTATAGCTGCAGGCTTTCCCGAAGATGTGATGACATAGTTAGTTATGATCACGAATTTATTAAGCTAAGATCACTCAAAAACTTTAAGATCC